>JAMKCH010013229.1:0-48624 GCA_023653785.1 Ophioderma brevispina | reverse complement strand
AATAATGCTACATAATGAGTGGTATCACACTCACAGTAATCAGTGAGAGAGGTGGAATAAACCATAATACTCATAATTACTTAAAGGCACTATCAGTGATTTGCTAAATCAGAAAATTGAAAAAAAATCATAAAAAATCAGATTTTTGCTTGTATGTAACAAGTATACATTGTCGGTGTCCTACATGTAATATCTACCCGCAAATGAGTAGGGACAGAAGCAAACATAATACGGGACAAAATAGGCATTTAGTCATTAGTGTCCGTTCGGACATTTACTACAACACGTAATTGAATGGAGATTCGTATCTTTGAACACTGCCGTTTTCTTCCTTTTCTGTCAATTTTTCGGTTGAAAGAAGTAAGTTACGAGGTTTCTACAGACTTACCCTTCACTTTTAAGCTATTCCTGCAAATTTCAGGTATTTCGACTCATTCGGATAAATCACTGATAGTGGCTTTAAACGAAAACAATGTTGTCTGCTTAGATTCTTGGCATCAAAATGTGAATTCAGTCTATAAATGAGCTAGGCTAACATGATGCACAATGGGACAAATATGGTTACAATTTCACTAATATAATTATGGCTAAATCAGCAATGAGTGCGCAGTAATCGGGGAGAGGGATCGAAAAAACACAATCACAAATGGCATTGCAGTGTACTGGCACATTAACATGCAGACCATAATCAATATTACAAGTAGGCTTACAAGCTCATTCAGTCGAAAACCCTTACGTTACCCCTTCCCCCACTCCCAATGCCGTGCACCCTCCATGCTCAACCCAACCCACCTACTCTCCTCCTCCACTTGCTATTATGTTTTCTTTGAAATGCTTTCTCACTCAAACTTGAAAACAATGGATCTTTATAAGCTTTTATAAAGAGATATAGATCTCATTTTAAAATTCGTCACTCACATCACATACTGCCATATTTTACAAAACATTTTTTCCGAGCAAATCGCAATTCAAAATCTACTGTGATATTTCATGTCTATACGTGTAAAACGAAGCATAAAAGAAACATTATAGACTTTACTGTTTTGAGGAAAACATTTTAAAGTCCAATATAAACCATAAATGCAACTTAAAACTACAATTATATTATCTTAAATAGGCTACAAAGTTATAAATCTGTATGTGAAATCACAAATAAAATATATTGCAAAATACGACGCATATTACACCGTTATTTTTCAATGAACGTTAAATAGATCACTATATGAAAAACTTACGAAAGAATAATGGAAATACGTCAAAATAGATCTGTTTGTGAAATCATTTATTTTGGGATCACAAAAATAGAACGCTATATCAAACGTGTAAATGAATGGTGATTTTAAAATACGACAGTATGTGAAATAAGGATATGATGATTTTGAGGAAAATGACGAAGCCTATAATTATAAAATAATTAGGCATCCTCGCATTTTGAAACTTGGTGGATCGGTGGAACTCAATTAACTATGTAATTAGGTGAAATTTCGCAAAAACCTAAAAAATGTGAAATACGGTGGTATGTGATGCAGGTGTAAAAATGAATTTTTCTGCAAATTAACTGACCAATTTTTTTTTTTCAGATATAAGTTCAAAGTGCCAGTGGGACTCGACAATGGTTCCATTCTGCAAGTATTGCAAGAGATATATTGACAGCACTACTCATTATCGAGCCCACATTCACCACCATGAGCAGAACATCAAGCCATATTGGTATAACAATCCAAATCTACCACCAAAAGCAGGATGTTCCAAAGAGGATGGATACAGAAATTATCGGTTACAAAGACAAATGACTTACAACAAATCAAATATGAAAAAACAAAAACATGAAAAGAAACGCACTGGAGAGAGACCATATCAATGTAATTCTGCATGAAGTCTTTCAGACAATCTTGGAACAAGAAACAACATGAAATGATACACACAGGAGAAAAACCTTATCAATGCAAATACTGTAGTAAAACTTTCAGTACTAAAAAAAACAAGAAATTACATGAAATGATACACACAGGTGAAAAACCTTTTAAATGTAAATACTGTATTGAATCTTTCAGTCGCTTGGCGACCAAGAAATATCATGAAATGACACACACAGGAGAAAAACCTTACCAATGTAAATACTGTAGTAAAGCTTTCAGGACTAAACAGAACAAGACATTACATGAAATGATACATACGGGAGAAAAAAAATTTAAATGTAAATACTGCATTAAGTCTTTCACTCACCCTGCGACCAAGAAAAAGCATGAAATGAGACACACAGGTGAAAAACCTCACCAATGTGAACACTGTAGTAAAGCTTTCACTACTAAAATAGCAAGATACTACACGAAGCGAGGCACACAGACAAACCTCATCAATGTAAGCACTGTGGTAAAGGTTTCATCACTACACGGGATAGGACCAAACATGAAACGACACACAATCGAGAAAAACATCATCACTGTACACACTGTAGTAAAGTTTTTGCTACTAATTGGACTAAGACACAGCATGAAAGGACACACACTGGAGATAAACCTTATCAATGTAGATACTGCAAAAAGTCTTTCAGTCAATCTGGTACCAAAAACAAACATGAAAAGAGACACATAGTACAAATACCCGCATTAATGTCGATACTGCAAAAGGCCTTGAAGACAATGTTGTAGCAAAATCAAACATATGAGACATACAGGAGAAAAAAACACATCATTGTAAACACTAAACACCATGGTAAAGTTTTCAGCACCAAGTCAGTGAAGAGACAACATGAAATCCCATACACACAATTAAGAGAAACCGTACCCCTCATCAATGTATCCCCGGGGGGCCACTTGTATTCAAAGGTGGATATGATGCGTGAACATGGACTTCCAAAATGCACCCTAAACACGTATTTCCACCTACTAAAAATTATACCCTAAACAAGTATTTTTGTCTGATTTTGCTACACTAAAGAAGTATTTTTGTAAGTTAGTACCCGAATCAAGTAAGCAATGCATTGTGTCGTTAATATACCTTTATTATTTTGCTTTGCTTTACAATATTTTTGATCTCTGCTTAATTTGAGTCATTCAAGGTCAAAATGGTCAAATAAGGGTCACGTGGTGTATGGTACATGAAACTTGGATGGTTTGGGTCGATTGTTGATGCCCGAAAATGTTTAAAGAGTTGCGACAAGATGATCAGTCAGTCAGGTGGTCATTCAAGGTCAAAGGAGGTCAAATATGTAAACTTTTGGTGTATTCCCGACAAAGGTCAAAGGAAACCGCGACACCCAAGGGTCATTCAAGCCAGTGATCGCGAAACCCAGGTGATCGCGAAACCCGGGACCCCGCCTAGTCGTAATGATGCTTCAAAATGGAAATAGATTTACTTCCGATTGGTATTTCGATATGGTATTTTGATTCATGTTTATAACCTTTTTGTTAAAATTGAAAATTGAATGTATGTTATTTAAAAAAAATTAAAGCGGCGCAACAAAGTTTTCACATATCAGGGTGTCCCGAAAAAAAATAATCAAAAGCGTGATTTTTCGCACGATCAAAGTTTCTATTCTCCTCTATCGCTTTCTCCAAGGGCCCATTAATCTTCCGTGGCCCAATTCCCTATCTTCCTGCACGAACCGAGTATTTAGACTTAATTCAAAGGGACTGGTCCGACCGGTAAAGCCCCGTTCCCGATCATCCCAATTTTGGGTATTTGAAGAAAGCACTATTTTTTTACATTTAATTACCTTTTGAAATCTTGGTGCTAAAGGATGTTTTGGGTTTGGATGTTATGAGCTAAATTGCCCCATTTGGTCGACCACTATAATTTTACACAGCTCTTTGGGGAATACCAAATCACGTTTTTAGCCTCTCACATCAAAATGATCGCAATTCGACTCAGAACTTTTACAAATGGGGTTTTGGAGTCCGCCCTGTGAGGGTCATTCTATCAAGATGAAAACTTTAAAACTTTAAATAAATCGGGTCATGTCCTTTAAGAATATCGTTTAGGGTGAATGTGCCCATTGTGTCAATACGGAAAGAAGAGGGTTCCAAAATTGAGAAACACAAGTCATCTTGGGGCCCATACCCGTTTCACTGAATCCACTCAACGAACGTATGCTTTAGTCTTCAAGGGCCCATCCGGCCTTTCTTTCTCCAAACTCTCCTTTTTTCTCTAGAACTTTCTGGGCCCCCCAATCTCATTTATTCTAGAAATAGTGCAGGTCAAATTTGCCCATTGGGGTCAATAGGCCAGAAGGGATCACAATTTCGTGCAGAACTAACCAAACCACCCACCACCGCGGGACCCGTAACGAGGCCACTGATCCAATGCCAAATTAGATTTTGGTATCAGGGAGGGCCTGGAAATGGGCCCTAGTAATTTTTTTAAATGCAGACTTGCTACGTTGACATTAAGATAGGCTGATAGGGCCCCTCGCGTATCGGGAATCAGGCAGGCTGAGAAGGGGCCCTAGAATTCAATAAATGCCATCGTGATAGCATTACGGGATGAATGGTATCCCGGCAGTAATCGGGAGATGGATCAAGAAGTGCAGGTCCACTTAAACAAAAAAAATGTTTTTCTACTTAGAGTTTTGGGGCGGCCAAAATTAGAAATTTCGTCTAAATGAGCAAAATAGACTAAATAATGCTACATAATTAGTGGTATCACACTCCAGAATCCCCAGTGGAGGGTGAATAACCATAATACTCATATGTACTTTTAAAGGCCTAACATTCAGTGATTTGCTAAATCAGAAAATTGGAAAAAAACAATAAAAAAAAATCAGATTTTGCTTGTATGTAACAGTATACATTTAGGTGTCCTAACATGTAACATACTAGTACCCCCTTGCAAATGATATAGGACCAGAAGCAACTAATAAGGACAAAAATCGGACCAATTTGATTCTGTATTGTCCGTTCGCGAACTTACCCAACACGTAATTGAATGGAATTCGTTCTTTGACACTGCCGTTTTCTTCTTCTCTTCTTTTTCTGTCAATTTTTCGGTTGAAATAAGTAAGTTACGAGGGTTTCATACATACTTACCCTTCACTTTTAAGGCTATTCCTGCACATTTTTCAGGTATTTTCGACGACTCATTCGGATAAATCACTTATAGTATCTTTAAAAAACGAAACATGTTGTCTGCTTAGAATTCTTGGGCATCACAAAATGTGAATTCAGTCTATAATGAAGCTATGCTACATGATGCACAATGGACAAATATGGGTTACAATTTTCACTAATATAATTATGGCTAATCATCAATGAGTGCGCAGTAATTCGGGGAGAGGATCGAAAAACACAATCACAAATGGCATTGCCGGGTACTGGCACACTAACAGGCAGACCATAATCAATATTACAAGTAGGCTTACAAGCTCATTCAGTCCTAAACCCGTTACTTTACATTACCCCTTTCCACCACTCCCAATGCCGTTCACGCCTCCATTGTCAAACCCAACCCATCCTCAACCTCTCCTCCTCCACTTGTATCTTCCATGTCTTCTTTGAAAATGCTTTCTCACTCCAAACTTGAAAACATGGATCTTTATAAGCTTTTATAAAAGATATAGATCTCTTTTCAATTCGTCAATCACCTCACATACTTACTGCCATAGTTTTTACAAAACATTTTTTTTCCTAGCAATCTCAATTCAACTCTACTGTTATATTTCCAATGTCTATAACTTTTAAAACGAGCATAAAGAAACATTAAGGACGTTTTAACTGTTTGAGGAACACATTTTAACGTCCATATAAAAACCATAAATGCACTTAAAACTACAATTAATCTTCTCTTAATAGGCTACAAAGTATAAATCTTATGTGAAATCATCAATAAAATAATTGCAAAATACGACGACGCATATTACACACTGTTATTTTTCAATGAACGTTTAAATAACTCACTATATGAAAAAACTTACGAAAGAATAATGGAATACGTCAATAGTATCTGTTTGTGAAATCATTTATTTTGGATCACCAAAATAGAACGCTATATCAATGTGTAAATGATGGTGATTTTAAAATACACAGTATTGAAATAAGGATCTGATGATTTTGAGAAAAAAAATGAACTAAGCCTACTAATATAAAATATTAGGCATCCTCGCATTTTGAAACTTGGTGGATCGGTGGAACTCAATTAACTATGTAATTAGGTGAAATTTCCCGCAAAACCCCTAAAAAATGTGAAACGGGTGGTATGTGCTGCGGGTGTAAAAATGAATTTTTTCTGCAATTAACTGACAATTTTTTTTTTTTCAGATATAAGTTCAAAGTCCGTGGGACTCGACAATGGTTCCATTCTGCAAGTAGTCAAGAGATATATTACAGCACTATCTCTCGAGCCCCATTCACCACCATGAGCAACATCAAGCCATATTGGTATAACACCTAGCTAAACCACCACAAGCAGGTGTTCCAAAAGGATGGATACAGAAATTAATCTTTACAAAGACAAATGACTTAACTTAGCATACAACAAATCAATATGAAAAAACAAAAACATGAAAAGAAACGCACTGGAGAGAGACCATATCAATGTAAATCTGCTGAAGCTTCAGAGCCATCTTGGAACAAGAAACACCATTAAATGATACACACAGAGAAAAACCCTTATCAATGCAATACTGTAGTAAAATTTCACGTCAGTACTAAAAAAAACAGAAATTACAATGAAATGATACACACAGGTGAAAAACCTTTTTAAATGTAAATACTGTTATTGAATCTTTCAGTCGCTTGGCGACCAAGAAAATATCATGAAATGACACACACAGGAGCAAAAGTAGTCGGCTTACCAATGTAAATACTGTAGTAAAGCTTTCAGGACTAAACAGAACAAGACATTACCATGAAATGACTACATTACGGGAGAAAAAAAATTTAAATGTAATACTGCATTGTCTTTCACTCACCCTGCGCGACCGGGGGGTGGGTTGGTTGGGGGGTGGTGGGGGGCGGGTGGGTACTGGGCTGAAAAAGCAGGGGTGTGTGACGGACTGGGGAGGACATTCAGGGGGTGCGGGTGGGGTATGTTGTGTGGGTGGTGTGTTGAGGTCTCGTGTTTGACTTCCCTTTCTGTAGGTGGAACGTCTCGGGGTTAGTAACTTGTGTCATCGGTGAGGCTGGGTAAAGGGGGGGTATATAGGGCAATATTTCAATAGAAGTGTAAGATACAGACAGCACTACACTCATCTGGGAATTAGGTTTGTGGTGTACGGTGTGCGTGCAGAACAGAGAGCTAAAGGGGAGAACCAACAGTGCTATATTGACCAACGAAGCAAACAATCACCAGGTCCGGTACAAAAAAAGACGGCAACAGCGGTGAGCGGGTGAAGTGTGGGGTGGGGGGTAAAACGAAAAGCACGCAGGGGGGGAAAGCAGAAAGACAACATACAGGGTGAACCGGTATAAAGAGCAGAACAAAAAGGCAAAAAAGCAGAAACAAACCAAAACGCAGAAGGGACCAAGATGAGCAATCACGGGCCCACGGGATACGAAATGGGGCGACGAAAGGGAACAAAGAGGGGGGAAAAAACAACGCAAAAAAAAAAACCGCGGAAAGACACACCAAAACACCGGAGATAAACCGAGATTAGGCGATGTAGATTTACGTGGACAAAAAAGAAGAGCCTGGGCACAAAGAAAAAATAACAAAATAACGTGGTACCAAAAACAACATGACAAAAGAACAAACGAGGTCAGACTACCAAACCACCACCTAGACCACCAACCCAGACCCCCAACCGCCCACCCCAAAAAGCAAGGGGTTAGTGTTGGTCGGATACGTAGGCGGAAGGTCCCTTAAAATCCTGGGGGTGTAGTCAAATATCAAGGCTGTATGATGGTACATATCGCCAGAGAAAAAAAAACAGCAGGGATCATGTAGAACACTAAAAGACAGCCCATGAGATAACGTTTCAGCACCAGTCCAGTGAGATACAACAAAATGAAATCCCATCACACAAATAGAGAGGAATAAAAACCCGTACCCCCTCATCATTTAATCCCCGGGGGGCTACTTGTATGTATTCAAAGGTGGATTATGATGGCTTGAACATGAACTTCCAAAATGCACCCTAACAAAAGCCACGTATTATATTTCCACCTACTAAAAATTATAAAAAACCCTAAACAAGTGATGGAGGAAAAAAAAAAGAATGTTGGAATCTGGATTAAAGGGGTGCTACAACGGTGAGGGGACAGAAGTAAATTTTTGTAAGTTTTGAGCTCAAAAACCTTGCTACCACCTACCCCGAATCAAGTTGGGGGAGGGGGGCAATGGCATAAAAAAAAAAAAATAAGTGTCAAGTTACATATACACGTTTCAATTATCTTTGACTTAATAAAAAAGAAAAGAGCTATGTACATATTTTGAAAATGCATCAAAAAAAAAAAAAAGAATTTTGATCTCTGCTTAATTTGAAGTAAGTAGATACACAGATCACAATTGTCAAGGAATTTTAGTAAACAAAAAAGCAATCAAAACCACTATAATGGTTGGGAGAGGGAGGGGAAGGAGAAAAAAAAAAAAATCCACAGGGTTTGGTGTTTTGTGGGACACCCTACAATCAATTACGGCGGGGGCGGTACAAACACAATCGGACATATAAGAAGAATGAAACAAATGCATACCGGCAGGGTTTGATATAAAAAAAAAAAGACCACTTTTTCAGAAGGCTTGTAAATAAAATAACAGCGCTTTGGGGGTTTGATAACCTTGCTTCCGAAACGGGAAGGGAAAAAATAGGGGAAAGGGGGGGGGGGGGAATTAAAAAAAAAAAAAAAAAATGGGAGGGGGGGACAAGCAAAAAAAGTCATGGCATAAAAAGCAAAAGTCTCCACCTTGAATCACAAGTGGCCATCCTGGGAATTAAAATCCATTTTGGATAGAAAAAAGATTACACCATTATAACACATTTGATGAGGAAAAGTCCCATCAAGTATAAACGAACACTAGCAAACGTAGCATCAACAACAAACTACTGGTGAACCCTCATCATTTCTGTGCAGCCTGGGAAGCAGAACATATACACTACACTTGAAATAGGACTGGTGACTCTTCCAATTCTAAGTTAAGGGAAAAGATAAGATCCTCTGTGCATTGGCATAGGTGTCTATTTCCACCTGTAAATATGGGCACCGCTTCAAATATCTGGAATAATGTGGTTTTCTGTTAGGTGCCAAAGCACTTCTTTCTGACATACCGCTAAAAGGGGGGAGTGGTGGAAATTCGGAAACCTTAACAACGGAATAACTACATGGTTTGTCGTGAAATTTGGTGGTTTATGAATATTATCGGGGTATCACAGGCAATTCCGAGGTCCGGTAAACGGGCATAAGTGTGGTCAGAAAGAAGTGAGTATCAGGCCTTGTGGAAAGAACGGCCATTCATAGAAAGATTACTTAAAGGGGACTTAAGAAGAGTTATATGATATTAGATATTAGATTATTACGAAAAAAACCGTTTTTAAAAAAAATGGCAATGTTGTTCAGAATTAATTTTGAACAGAATAATGTGCCAATTGGCGTGTGAGGAATTTGCCTTTCAGAATTCTCGTACAAATGCATGGTCTTAGACGTGTTTTACAACAGGGAATCAAACAGGCTTTGAAAGCTATGATTTACACCTAAAAAGCCATAGGATGGGGATATAGATCAATACCTCGGGGTAAATTAAAGATGGGGGGGGGAGGGGGGGGGGGGAATATATCGTCTGGCGGGGGGTTGGTGTATTTAAAGTTTGGTCCACTATGATTTACAAGTAGGTTAGAGCAAAATAAGAGTTGGGATGCCTTGTACAACCACAGGGAAGTTTGCTATGTCATCTATCACACAAAAAGAAAAGAAAAAAACATCAGATCCCTTAAAAGAACCTCTGGTGAACAGACTGATTAAAATACCCCTACAAGAAGTAAGGTTGGACCATTTAGTGAATCTGTGGTCCCTGGTGCCCGGGATGAATTCAGAAATTCTTGCGAATAAAGTGCCCATCCATATTTACTCGAGACTTTCCGTAAAGAACCGTGCCGAATTCTTAGTCCACGAGACCCAGTGTCATTCACTCCATACAGGGAAAAAAGACCCTGGGTGCATTAATCGAAGAGACCCCCCAGTCTTTTGTGGGAATAAAGTGCAGATTTGGCTGAAAACCTCTAAAGTATTATGTTAAGGCTACTAAATTCCAGTTGGGTACAACAAGCGTGGGGGGTGCACAAACAGGGCCGTGGGGAAAAAAAAAAAAAAACAAACGCAGGATTATTTGAAAAATTAGTTACAGCTTTGGGTTGCTGGGGGAGGGGGTTGAGGAACTGGACATTGTAGTTTTGCTCGAACAACCAGTGGGACCTTTTGTTTTTCGCCGATCAAGGTTAACTTATTAAATTAGCCAGTAAAGAGTGGAAACCTAAACCCCCTAAAATGATTGTGATGTATGATTTAAAAACTGGTTGTAACGACAAATGGGATTTTTTGTAACCATTTCTAATACAACACCACGGAAGGGCCTGGCTGTGGGGTACCTAAAAACTTACGAGCTGGTGTCCAAAATTTGTTCTTCCTATTTGTAGGCTCTTCAAGGGTTGGTATCAACCATTCAGCAAAGGGGAACGGGGGTGGTACCGCTATTGTTCTCCCCCTATTGATGGAATTTGGGGGAGGGTGAGACATATAAGGGTGAATTAGAAAATAGTTATAATATAGCTTGACCTTGTGAAATAAAATATAAAAGTCAACTGGTTAGGGTTGTGCCATGGACACGGCGGGGGGGGTTATTAATGGGTATACAGCGGATTAAGACAACCAAAACCCCACTAAATACCCCATCGAGGTAGACTCACCGAGGCAAACGTTCATCAGAAAAGGGGGGGGGGAAAGTCGAAAATCGTTGAAGTTCGTATCATATATAAGTAGCAGTTAGTGTAGAAAATAGAGCCCTAAAGGAAGTTAAATAGCTGACTAGGATATGAGCGGCATTATTTCCATAAAACTTGATTCAGATCACACAACAACAGAGGGAAGAAGAAAAAAAAAACCTTCCCCGGGGTTAAAAAAACGCTGTTTCGCCAGGTCCTGTTAATACATATAAGCATTGTGTATTAAGAAATTAAGAGACTGCAGTAGAAATGAGAAGGTTGTCACGGGGAAAGCAACGTTCGAGATGTCGGCCTGTGGAAAACTTAATTTGATTTACTCCATTCCTCAATAGCATTTAGAAGTGCGATGGGATAAGAGAATTAGAATCAACTGAAATCGGTGCAATATACCATACAGTAGGCCTATTGGCAATACTGGGGCTCTGAGACTTGGGGTTGGTCCCGGGGTTGGTTATCCTAAAAAAATATCGCGTCCTGGAACTCCCAAGGCCAAAAATTAGGGGAGACAATTGAATTGCCATTTGGATGCCAAATTAATGGCAGATGCAAAAAAAAGGAAGCTTGAAGATATGGCAAAATGGAATGCCAAATGACGTGCCAATGGATGTAATTGATGCTAAAAACGATCCAAATGGAGGAAAAGAGGAAGTGGTGAAGTCAATGCCAAAAAATAAGGTAACGAAAGTGGACATGCAAATGACGAAATATGCAAAGTGAGCTGCATCCTCTCTAAAGGATGAAGCAAGAGAAAAAAAAAAGGGGAAATGGAATGCCGGGGTGGGGTTGGATGAACAAAATTAATGGGGGAAGACCAAAAGGGGGGGGGGAAATTCAAATAATGATGCCCAGAAGACCAACAACACAAGGACTTGGAAGTGGATGCCAAATGGATGCGAAAGGGATGAGTAAATGGATGAGCCAAGGTGGAGGAGCAGAACTGGATGACCAATGGTACTGCGACATGAGATCGAAAATGAATATAACGCAACTGGCTTAAAATGGATGCCAAGTGGATAAAAAGTGGATGCACACACTTGTCTACCGAATTATGTAAATGAGCTGCAGCGGCATCCTCTGTCAGTGGGTGCCTCATACAAGAACGAGTGGAAGGACAGTTGGATAAGGAAAGAAAATGGCTATTGAGTGATGCAACCTGTGATGATCGCCTATAAAAAATAGTTAGATGCTGAAAATTGTAACAATAGACGGCTGAGGCCATATTGTAAATTAAAGAACCAGGTTGCCTTGTACAAAAGCCTAGACTTTGAAATAGTGGATAAATAGCGCCACCGGACAGAGGCACTTTCAGTAAGTCCCACATAGTTTCATGACCATACAGGCCAGATACGTCTTACTATAACTAGATGATTTTCATACTACAGAAGGTGAATGTGCAGTACAAAATGCAAAAATTCATTGATAGGTGATTGTGGGGAGGGAAAGAAACCCTAGATTTCCCTATCCTGAATTATTTGGATCCTCGCATGGTCATGACCCAATCACTAATAGCTCGTCCCCGAACCCCCAGAGTTTTAAAGTATTCTATTTGCTTCTTTGTTGCATCAGTATATTTGATGTGGAAGAATGAGCTCGGCCAATGAGGGTCCGCAACAGAGGGCTGAAAATCACAGATGTGGCCTACATTAACATGATCATGCAGTTCCATCCAGCGGGGTCACCATGCGAGAGTTTCAAATGAAGCAAATACAGTGTTGATGGCATGATGGAGTTGTTTGCTATAATATGTGTTGTAATTCAAAGAATATGTACCATGCACGTTTAACTTCCAGAACCGTACAAACTTCAATTGAATTGAAGGCTCCTAGCACTTGGGTCAGAATATAAATCGTTGATGTATGTTTGGCACAAGGCTATGCTGATGCTACGGAATTATAGCCCTATTGCCTAAATCGACCCAGCCTAATAACCAACAGGCCAATTTACTGCTCAGGTTTGGCATAATAGGCCCAGTCCATTCAACTAGAGTTCACTATAGACTAGCATAGCAACTGGCAATCCTGTAGTGGATATGTTTTAGCAATGGTCTATATAGCTCATTGTTAATGCATCATGGATCCAAAAATATCTAGACTAAGCTAGATACCATGTGAGTTTCACACCAGGCTCAGGGTATCTCAGGTTTATTTTGCATAAAACCAGAAAAAGGTCGGGTCACTAAAAGTAGTAACCCCTAGTTGCCCAACCTGGGCCAAATGTTTGGCCTTTCTTTACTCTCACCCTTGGTGCAAAATTGACCGCCTTGACTACTGTAACATAATAACAATATTAAAAAATTTTGTATTTTAAGTTATATAGTTTAAATATGACGATGCATCCTGCTAACTTTCTAATATATCCCTACCTTTACCTTCCAAACGGTCCTAAACACAAATAACTCCTCAAGCAATCCATCATGATCTGGGCTCACATAAAGCATGAAGAATTCATCCATTGAACAAATGAATGAGCACATGTATATAAGTAGACATGGCATTAATATAAATGGCTCCAAGAAGAGTGACAGTTTAGTTTCAAATAGAGGCATCCTTGTGGTGAAACTTTTCCACCTCTGGCATGAACAAATGCATGAACCGGATGCCTGTAATGCCTTGCTAATAAATTATTGTGGAGTTTCCCCTGCGTGGAGGAAAAAGGGGAATCAATCCCGACATAATTCTTTGGGAGGCATCCACAGCTCTGACCAGCCATATCTTTACATTCCACAACATTTTCAATCTCAGCTGGCATCCTTTAAAATTTCCTCAGGTGCCAAAAAAAAAAGTAGTCCATCTGTTCAGGTGCCTTGGCAACATCCACGGGGTTTTAGAAACAAAAAATTGGCATCCATGTATGCCTCGTTAGCTTTGTATGTGTCTTGGTCTGTGCGTGCCCGAAAAAAACCATCCATTTTTCATCTTTTGGTGGTGCATCACTCGAACCAATACAAAAAAAAAACAGTTCAACAAAACATACCATTTGGGGCTAACCACGCATCCATGGATCGTGAATTATCATGTGTCTCAAGGACATCGCTTTTATCCACAATTGGACGGCATCCAGCTTATTAACATCATTAGACTTTGCAAACTTTTTTGCTGCGGGGTGGCATCCCTTTTTTTCATCTCCTCGGCATACGGCTCTGAATCCCATTTCATCCATTTTCATCCATTTTTGAGATGCGAGTTTGGGAGCTTGCCGGGATGATTTCGAATGCACGAATCTCACACGTGCTGTGCTTGGGCAGCCTCTGCTGAGATGGTTATTATCGCATTACGGCTTAGCTGGTAAATAAATGGGATACGTTTAGAGCTTTTAAATAGAAGGTCCAGTTTCCGAAAAAATTTGAACAGAATATACTCATATTTGTTGGGTGGCGGACTGGTAGTACGGACTCTTTCCAACCTCAGGTATAGACTCAGCTCTACTCATATACAAAATTCACTACTCAGATAAATACAGTTAATAAATAAGCTGAGAACTGTGTTCTCCTTGGTACCCAGAAATGGTGCTGCGTGAATAAATGGTTTAATTTGTAATGAGCAATACGAATTCAGCCTATGTTTATCCTATTGAATCATAAAAAAAAGCCTTGGAGGCTGGAACAAAAAGTCACCCTCTTTTAAGTCTTGTTTTCACTTTAAAAATAAGTAACCAAAAAATATAAATAAACCGTGGGGTGGGGGGGGGTGGGCACCGAAAATACAAGGTAGCAAAATCCTGTGGGGGTGAGTGTCTAATCTAATATGAATCACTGCTATGATACCTTACAAAAATGGATGTCGAAAACAAAATCCTCGTTGCAGTCCACCTTTAAACAAAAGGCGGAAATAACAAAGGGGGGTGAAAAAATTATCAGGGTCTGTTGAGAACTAAAAACAATGTGTTGTTGGTCCTCTTATCTCGCTAAAATGTCCCATGAACTGGAAAACAAGAAAATTATGAAAAAAGGTCATATGGTTGATCAGGGGAAAAGGGGGGGGGGGGGAATTAAAAAAAAAAAAAAAAGGGGGGAATAAGGAGTATGAAGGCTAATATAAATCAGGCAACAGATATGTTTCATGTGCCGGGCGTCAGCACTAATGACATTTTATGGGGTGGGAAGCACGCGGTAGTGTTTGACTGCCACCACCCATGGGGGGAAGAATCCATACACGAGCAGTTCTCCCTCCATCAACCATCAATCAGGTACGGACTAAATAATTTAGAAATTTTCGGGTGGGTATCTGAATTTTTTGAGAACTAAATAAGAATTTGGATAGTATACTTAGGGGTGTATTCGGCACATCAAATAAAAGGGCCGTGAAAAATAATTGAACAATGGTTTATATATTTTAAAACCAGCATTAGAGATTCCGAAAACCTGAGACACGACAATGTATCATAAGGTCGGCTGCCTAACCACAAAGCGCACGAGGAACCGTGTTGGCGATTTGCAAATTCTAAATCCTATTTACACTTATTGTCTCAGAAAGTGACACCACACACAAAATACTCTTTAATATTAGCTTTTACTAAATTGGTTTCATGTTTTTGAAACGTGTTTTTTTTTCTCTTATATTGATTTCTGAAAAACAAGAAAGCAAAAAACCTGCAAGCGGGCGAAGCAAATGGGCAACATTAAAAAATCATTTCAGGTTAAGCTTTTTTTTTTAACTGAAAAAATCTTAGTAGGCGTTTCCCATATGAAAGCAGATCTTTAAACTATTTCCTTTTGAGTTAAAAAAAGTTTTAATTTGTTATTATGTTGTTCTCATCTGGCGTAAGAGTATTGAACAAGCCAATTTTGAGATCACAATTGCAAAAACCATTTATTTCAATTGATTTCTTTTCTTATGTACAAAATATAAAATACAGATCATATTCAGTTATTTAATTTGTAGTTTGCACATTGTAATCTAACTTTTTTCCATACCAGGCACTTGTGTAAAATTTTATGTTATTAATGCCAACATTTAATAGAGTAGTGTCCTACAGGAGCACCCCTGAGCGCAAGTATCACAGAGCTTTTTTTTCAGTTAGCTAGGGGGTCTATAGGACCAACGTTTCAGTTCAAGCGTTGTATGCTTATTGGTTTGTAGGAAAAATTGCTTCATTTTAGAATGTTTTGTAAATGGGTCCAATCTATTGATTCCCCCCCCCCCCCCCCCCCCCTTTAGCAGTTTAGAAAAATGGAGGATTAGGTAAGTCGCAATAGTCGTGTTATTGCGACACCCTTTGTGAATGTCCGACGCCAAAACATCAACGTACCAATCTAGGAAAAAGGGGGGAAAAAAGAGGGGGAAAAAAAAGGATTAAAATATTGGGATCCGTTGTCATGGTATTGGAGGGGAAGAAGTGTAAGGGGAATCAGTGAAACCACGAGAATGCGGAAGGGGGGGAAGAGAGGGTCTGGGCGTGTTGTTGGGTAGACCAAAAGCGGGCGATAGTAAGTGCACAAGCATGGAAAAAAAAAAGAAAATTCCACACAGTAAGAGAGGCAACGAACTTAACCATGATAAAAAAAAAAAAAAAAAAAAAGCTGGGACCGGTGGGGGGGTGCCCATCCCCAGTGCATTATGGCAGTGCAGCAGGGGGCGGGGGTGGCATAGTGGGATCCTGGACACTGATTTACATACTAGGCTCTACCTGGCATATTTTTTTCTGCACCAAAAAATGCCCACTTTGCACCAGACAAAACTATTGTGCATACAATGTGCCGGGAACAATAGGCATGTTAGAACGGGGGGACTACATGGGCAAGAATCAGACGCTGTAATGTGTTAGAATCGAGGGGATAGTACAAATGCCATGCCATAAACTAAACATATAAAAATCAGAATTGAGAAAGTGATGTGCTGCGTGAGGAAGGAATAGATTGCAAGCGAAAACGAATAATTCGGGAACGCTCCCGATAATGTTTAACCAAAAAAAAATTCCTCGAGTCAGTGAAGTGGGGGGCAACGCGTTCAGAGGGGGAATCAAAAAAAAATACCAGTTTAGTGAAACAAAGTATAATTTTAGACCCCGCGCTGATGTATGGGATTATATCGCTCGCGTTCGTATATCAAGAGAAAGAACTGAATGAAAAGGAGAGATTGGTCGATTTTGCAATCCGATTACCCAGGATTACATTCATTCATCAACTCATTGTTAGGAAACTTCAAGGACCACTCGATTGGACCTTTCAAGTAGGGATCTGTCAACCGCTGAACTTGGCCGTAAAAAAAAAAATAAACGGAAGGTTTCACACAGGAAAGTTATTGACACACTCCCACTAAATAGCTTATTATTTTTTCCAGCGAAAGATTCTGACAATAGGCAATGAACTCCGCGGGTTGTTACTGAATTTCTGACTATGATTGTTTATGTTATTGTTAATCGTTGGCGAAACAAAATTGGCGTGAAATCAGTGCTATAATAAAAAAAGTTAAACGAAAGAAAATCCAAATCGACCCTTTTTATTTTTTTATAAAAAATTATTCGGTACGGCTAACATTGGGGTCAACACAAGATTTATTCTTTTAGCCTAATTTACAAACATCCGTTTATTTCCTGTGAAATCTGATTGTTGAATGATAATAGTAATGCAAATTTTCAAAATCATCTCAACCATACTTTTTTGTATCAGAAAGTGTCCAAAGTGCCAAAATTACTTTGAAAACTTTGTAAAAATAAGGCAAATTTGTGTTAATACCTGAGCAGGCGAGTACGTTTTTGCTTAACTGGGTCACAAAAACCCAAGTGGTAATGAACCCTGTGCAAACCAGGAGTGCAATGACAACTGGTTAAGGTTGGAATGAAAGTTCTTCTGTGATTTAAATGACGGTGTATGTATGTTCTAAACCTCGGGGAACAGCAAGTAGCTTAAACTTGAGCTTGGGGTGGCAAAACACGATGAAAATAAAAGAAGGGACATGGTCACTCGTCCAAATTAAGATTTAGCCAGATTGTAGATGATAGGGGAGAACATAAAAAGAGGTTGAACAGGATTATCTGGGTATAATGAAGTAGCATAGAAAACCCGGCACCAGATAAAACTTCTTCGTCATCGGTTCGACTGGTATAATGGGTCTTTCCATGAAAAATGTCCTCAAAGTGTGGGGGGTGAAATGATGTAAGAATGTCAAAAATAATACTTAAGATAATTTCTTGCCTTCCAAGTGTTTTCTGTACACGGTTGTCAAACATAATCGCCGTTAAAATTTTGGGGGGACAGAAAATTACAGCAAATAATGCCCATATAATTGAAGAAGTCAATTTAACTGAAGCCCCATAGGCGTTAGTGTGGAGGACATCAACATGTAACACTGTGTGACAGAAAAGAAAGAAGAGAAGGGAAAGGGGGGGGGGGCCGCGTCGCTTTGTCCATTTTGATTGGCATAATAAGTATTGTATCATACATAAATTATCAAATGTTTTGTAGATTGGAACTTTTTGTCTTTTTGCAACATTATCCATTATGTAACTGTAAGTACTTCATTTTATCCATGAAATAAAATGACGGCAACGGGGAAAAAACGTTTTACTTGACTAAAAAAAAAAAGGAAAAAACTAAAAAATTAAAAAAAAAAAAAAACTTAAAAAAAAAAACAAACCCTTATTGCAAAGGTGCCAAAAACTCCACAAAGACCTGAGGAAAAAATTGAAAAAAAGGTGACCCTTGTATTTTTGTTTTAAAAATGTTTTTTACTTTTTTTATTTTTATTCATTTACATGTATTGGAAAATGCTACCTTTCTTAACAGTAGAACAACACATACAGAACAACAAGCTGCAGGGGGGTTGGAGGAAAAAAATTATCAACGTGTAAGATCGGACACCCCATTATACGTCGGTTGATCCATTTTGTGCTAAATGGGAGAGGCGGAGGATGACACTATGGTCAAATGGGTTGAAGGTGTCTCTAAATGCTGTTAGATTTGTACCTGGCAAAAAATCATTATTATCATATAAATTGTATGTAGAGGTCATTTGGGAGGACAAAAATATGGAACTATCACAACACGGAGAGGACGCTTCAATATTCACGGGAAAAACATTTAAAGTCGGACACAAATGTTTACAGGACTTGATTCTAGTGCACTCTTATAGAAATTAACGTGAAAATAAAACGAAGAATATTTTTAAGTGTGCATCTTGTTCATATTGTTGGGGTTTTACTATATATTTTCATGAGCGGGGAGAGCACCAAAAATAAAATTCAAGTAGGAGAAGGAATACGAGATTTAACAGAGAAACCATTTATTCTTGCATATTACCAACATTATTTCTGATTGTTCCTTTCTATAGAAATCAGCAAAAAAATGTCCCTATAGGGGTTTAGGGGGGGGCACAAACCCTGCAAACAACATCGGGTGTTTACAGTAAAAGAAAAAAAAATATGAAAATTACGAAACAATGTTGAATAAGGAAATAGACAAGGAATTTGCACAAGTTGGTTTGGCATATATGACAATGTCCTTGTGCGATTTAGTCCCACAAGTTGAACTCATTATCATTATAAAAACTGTTTTGGTCTAATAAGGATAAAAACACTTTTGTGATCACACCCATATCAAAAATGGGTGATTGAGGGTGGAGAAACAAAATGTGGGGTGTTTTAAACATAAAAAAAGAAAACCACTATGTCAGAAAATTGCTTTAACAAATCAATGCTCGCAGATTTAAGCTGCGGCTTCGGGGGGTGTGCATTTAGGGGGTTCCACACAGAAATGTCACTACTCGAAAGATAAAAATCATATCTACTTGTATTTTTGGGAAAAATGTTCTGTAGCCATCGTGCTCAGTCCCCGTCGCGGAGGGGGGTGTCGAGGGGTGCGACCGCACCCCCCAATTCCACAACAAGGGTAAAAAGGTCCACTTTTGCCGATATTTTTTGATAAAAGACCGTCCAGGCGAATTTAGAGAAAATTGACGAAAAAGAATCCACATTTGGTGACCAGGAATGTTCAAAACAGGGGCGCAAAAAGGACCATTTTAAGTTGGTTAGGTCCACATGATGTGGGGGTTTTTTTTTCCAAAAAAATTGTCCAACTGTTGGGGGGGTGGGTGGGTCGAGACGGAAACCCGCACCAACACCCGTAAAAAAAAGAGATCCTCCCATAGCGTTTTCCCTAAAAAGAAGAGAAAACCTGCCGTAAAGACCCATCTGACTCAAACTATTAATAAATCTGACCTAAAAATATGAATTCGGAAACCTTAACAGAATAAACCGGTGCTAATTTCGTGGAATGGAATGAAATGTACCCTTAATGAATCACGGATTCATCACCACACAAATTTTGAAACAATTTTGATGTTTAAACATAAATCTGCAAAATCAAGTAAGGGGACGAGGGGCGGCATTAGCTTAAAGGCAATTCCTCAAGAAGGGGGGGGGGTAAAAAAAACTCAACAAACAACGGTTTGACATCCTGGTCTGAATTCCCGTTTATAGGGAGTCTGAAGCATGTTTTTTCAACAAACACGATTAAAAATTATCAGACATTGTACTTCGGCTTGTAGAAGATAATGATCTTAGCGCACTTGAAAAGATGGATATGTGCTATAAAAAAAATACAAGCATTACCATACATGGTCCTGTTTGAGCTGATGACAATTACAAGTGCTTTTCAAGTTTGATACAATGCTTGGCAGTAATGACGGAGCAATCTCCTTGGCTGTCTGTGGCAGGAATGAAAGCTTGAAAAGTTAGTCCTCCCCTTTTATTCCCGCTTTAGCAGGGTGGGTTTTGTCATAGCAAAATCTGTTGTAGTCCGGCATCGGCATCTGTCCGTCTGTCCTCCACATGTAGCCCAGCCAGAACCCCCCAATCCTAACTAAAATAGGGGAAAAGAAATGCGCGGACTTGCACGGGTCAATAACCAGGATTTTTTAGCGGGGGGCGCGGGTTCTTCGAAAAAGTGGATGGACCTTTTTTTTTGGAAAGAATGGACATGAACCCCCCTTAAATGGTCAAATATTTTGGACTTTTTGGAACACATCTCATCAGCAAAACTGTTTTGCCATATTAATTCTTTCTAAAGTTCTCCTCAATGTGGGGGGTTGAATGCCTTTTTATACAAAAAAAATTGGCAAAGGGGAAAAACAAAATATGGACCGGCTTTACCCCTTGGGGGTATGACAGGTGGAGTCCTAAAAAATAGGGTGGTGATAGCAATAAATCGTTCCCTAATTAAAGAAATTTTAAAATTTTAGGGGGTGGTTGTTTAGTGTCGAAGAATTGTACTATACTGAGGGGGTGCATTGGGGTAATCAAACCGTATTACAATCGGTATAAGCGTTGGGAGGAGAGTTTCGCTGCTAATTACACGGAAACTCGTACATCAGGTTAGCGGGCACATAATTCCGACCTCAATTATAAGTTGTTGGGTATCTGACGATGGTGCTGGTGGGAGGGGCGTTGCTCTCGGGGGCGGCCACAAACCCACAAAAAAACTAAAATAAAAAATTTTTTGCATGCTCTGCTGTATCAAGGGAATTTTTAATAAAAAAAAAACAGGGGCCTTGGGTGCGTGGCAACTACTAGTCGGGTGTAAATAATGTTGAGTGGCCTGTTCCTTGGTAGGGCCTCCGAAAAAAAATACGCGACAAACGAATATAAATGAATATCATTGTCGTCTGTATACGATTCTGATCACATTTTTCCATTAAAAAATCTAATACATTTTTTTAAAATTAAACCATTGTTAATGAGAAGCTTGTATAACAGACTGTACCACGTGACGTTACACTAATAGAAGTTTAGGTGTAGCCGGCGTGTAGTTAAGGCTTTCTAATGGTGAATTTTATGGAGCAGTCAACAACAATAAAAAATAACCTTGCGCAAGAATGGAAGCCCAAAATGACTCCCCCCTAAAACTCTGTGACTTAAGCGCTCACAGGGGACAAGAAAGCCAAGAGAAGAAGGCTACTAAAGTACGTTCGAAAATACGTACAGTAACAGACATCTACTCCACTATACATATGCCTACTTTGGCTTTTTATTTCATGGTAAATCCTCCAAAATGTAAACCTATAAAACGCTGGACAGGGGTAGTACATAAAACGTAAAACACAAATATTGACTAATCTGCTATATAAAAAGTGAGCGTATACGCGAGTAAATAATGGAGGTCTTGTTGGTAAAGAGAGCTTAAATCAACACACACAATTAAAAGAGTCGAAAAATTGTTATTTGACAATTTCTGCAGATATAAAAAATAAACTTTTTTTTTAAATGAAATCAGATTGAGCGACCAGATCACAGTGGAGTTCGGATTATGGTGATGGGTGTCCTTTCTGGGGCAAGTATTGGCGTGGGAGATGAAAAAATATAGACAAGCAAAACAACAATACGGATAAGGCAGGGAAAAGGGGGAGGGGATACCCCGTGGCTGGTCGCCACCATGAGCAGATGGGGCGCTCACGGGACCGTAATTGGTATAACGAAAATCCTAATCTAGTCTACCACGCACAAAAAGCAGATGTATATAATGAGGGACGTGAGATTACGGTAAAATACCGGAGAGGACAGGAAACCGGGGCGAGAAACGAATGGCAACATGGGGGGGGTAAATAAAGGTAAACACAGAGTTTCAATCTAGGAAGGTGGGGGTTAAAAGAAACGGCCCATGAAAGACACACAGTGAGGACACACATCGGGTGTAGGGCCCGGTTGTAATAAAGCAGGGAATAATTTTCTACTAAAAAAAGGTGCCGTGCAAAGACACAAAAAAACCCAAATACAAAATGTAGACAACATAGGTGAAAGACTCATCCGTGTAGAATACACTGTGAAGGTTTCACCACTAAATGGGAGCAGACAGAACATGAAATGGACACACAGGAGAAAGACCCTCATCAGTGATAAGTCAACTGTGGGTAAGGTTTGGGTGGCTACTAGACAGGCAGATGACAAGACCATGAAAAAATACACCAGGATAAATACCTCATCAATGTAAATACTCTGGCAAAAAGTCGAATCTTTCATACAATGCTTTAAATAACCATACCCACATGAAAAGCTACGCCACAGGAAAAAAACCTATCAGGGAATCATGTAAACACTGTGGTGAAAGGGGGGGTGTTGTGGCACGCACAAAGTGAAAGGAAGACAGAGGGACCTGGGAAACGAGACCAGAGGAAGACAGACAAAAAAAAAAATGCAATCCAGTAGTAGGTGCAAGTGGTACAAGGTTTGCTACTATACCGGTAAGGAAAAAAAAGAGGGGAAAAAAAGAAAATAAAAGAGGGAAAAAAACAGGGGTACGGTATACATGCAATGATAACACACAGGATAAAGACCTCATCAATGTAAATACTTCAAGAAGTCTTTCAGACCATCTGTTGCACAAATAAAATAAGAAACCAACGAAGTGAATTGATGCACGACAGGAAAAAAACTCACAAAATGTGAACGGCACTGTATAGGTTCATAACTCAGTGTGACAGGAACCAGGAACATGACTGTGAAGGCTGGGACCACAGACATGTCCACAACATAACCATAGTGTACAATGTTGGGACATTGGACAGCCAGAAAAATCAAATGTTGTACTACTTGGAAACTGATGCAGACATTAAAAAAAGATAAATAAAGAGAGGAAAGACCCTCCAATGCAACAGGGAGAGCACCAATGGTTGCTGTGTGGCTCAGCAGGGGCTTAGGACATTTTTGTGCTGTTGTAAAAAACCAACAAACCTGGGCTTGGGTCATGAGTTTCCTATTATAGGAGTTTATATTAAATGCCCCTTTAAATTAAGCCCACATGAACCTTTGACCCAAATCTGAACACCCCGGATATGTGGCTAGAAAAGATCAGTGGTTATCTCTCTTCTGACACAGTTTGAGCAATTATTAAGCAATTGAATTGGGGACAAGAGAGTTTATATATTTCAAGCATGCCCCTTGATGAATTGGCTCATTTGACCTTTGGCACCCAATATCCGTGTAAACACATATAAAAATGGGCTTTGGGTCAGCAGGGGGGAATAATCTTCTGAAATGACAAATCTGGTGATTATAGACTATTGACGAAAATTGGTGTGATACAAGAAGTAATGGGGGTGTGCCATTTTCAATGCCCAGGGGTATTAATCAGCAACGTGATATTATTGACCCCAATCGGTGGAAGGACCCCAGTAGGGCCTTGGGTAAACCGGTTCTTCTGAGTCTGGTGATTATAGCACTTGAATTTGTGGTGCACAAGGAGGCATTTATAGAATATTCAAAGATGCCCCTTCATTTGGCCCACATGACCATTGACCCCAATCTGTACAACCCAAATGGGTCTGGTTCAACCAGTTTTCTGGTCAAAAGTCAAGTGTATTATAAAGCAATTTGATGTGTGATACAAGAAGTATTTATACTTTCAAGGAATTCCCCTTAAAGTGACAAAAAAAAAAAAAAGGGAGGGGGGGGGAAAAAAAAGAAAAAAAGAAAAGAAAAAAACAAAGGGGGGGAAAGGGGGGGAAAAAGGGGGGGGGAAAAAGGGAGGGGAAAAAAAACGGAGGGGAGGGAGGGGGGGGGGGGTAAAGAAAAGAAAAAAGGGGGGGTGGGGAAAGGGAAGCGGGGCAGGGCGAAGGAGGGAGGGGGGAGAAAGGGATGAAGAAGGAAAAGGGGGGAGGAGGGAGAAAAGGGAAGGGGGGGGGGGGTGGGGGCAGGGGGAAAGGGGAAAAGAGAGGGGGGAAAAACGAGCACATTTGAAACTAATGCGGCCCATCAAGTTTTCACCATCGAATATTTTTTGCATAGGTTTTGTGAATTGACTTTTAATATATACAAAAGCCCTCAAAAGACCAAATCAGCTTCCTGGTTAAACAACATTTTATAATTTCAGGCATCGCCAGGCGACGTTAAATTCAAGCAGACGACGAAAATGTGCATGTAACACGCGGAGAACACTTCAACGCCATGCATGTTTCCCCGCTATGCACACTGTTTGATTCGGTCTAATAACCTTGTGGTGTTTTAAGATATCAAGTGCGTACGAGTCAAAATTATGTAATCATACAGCACATTTTTTGATTAAGATAGGGAAACTTAAAAGTGGCCTCCAATTACCTGGATTCCCTTTATCCTCATATCAATGTCCCTATCTGTTTTGGGGGTATGTTATTTTTATGTGAAAAATATATCTCTGTTCTTCCAATGGCCTAGACTATCCTTTGATAGCAAATTGAGAATTTCATAGTTTGGTGAAAATGTGCCAGTGCCGGCTTTAAAGGGAAATAGTAAGATTTTTTTTTCAACTCAGTTTGACCCTTACATATTCATAAACTATATGTACATACAAATCACTAATTCCCCGAAAAAATAATACAATTTGATTTACAATTAACAAATAGAGGCATTTTAATAAATTTGTTTTTTTTTTGACATACGAAGAAAATGGTCGAATTTTTCGCCAGGTGTTTCATTGATCAAAAGCGCCCCATTTTTCTCTCCTCTCCTCGTAACATCACAGTGATGAACCAACATCCCGTGTTTTTTGACTCTAATTGTTATTGCTGACACTGTATATGATGGATTAATGAAGTATAAAAAAATTAAGAAAATAAGTTACAGAATGACATATTTTGTTTCATTTTTTGTTGTTTTTAATTATTATTGATATAAAAAGACCATAGATCGAGTTCACAGGGGGGGGGACATGATCGGCTCGATTTGGGCTTTGGGCGATTTCCAAACGGTAATTGGGGGAACTCTACTACGTGCATTTACTATGGTAGCCTGTTAGATTGCATATGCCTATACACCGGCCCCCCGTTGGGTCACATCGAATAGGAAAGTGGCACACTGCGATATGATGGTCCTCACTTTGACGTCAACCATGTTTGCCTCGATGTATTGTCGAATCGTTTTTCGAGTAAGCTATTGGGCGGAAAATTAAAAGGGCAAAATACTCAAATGTGGACAATTTTCAACTATTTTTGATTTATATGTAATTCAACGTTTACTTAAAGCTTTTCCATCCATACCAAATTTTCCAAATATTCAGAATCATGACATATTTCCTTTAAGGTGTGGGGCTATCCCTTTGACAATGGGGAATTTGGTTTTGGCCACTGCAAAAAGTAAGATATGTAACCACCATAATGTGGTAAAGTCTTAGCTTTTAAAAAATACTTTTTTATTTTACTAAAATCAGATTCTTGGAATTCCAACGATTGATCGAATCAAGTATCTTGAGGTTGACACAAAACTCGGCAAGGAAATATGCGTATGGGTTAAGTTTCTTTTTAAAGTTTTTATTGACATTTGAAAATGAAATGGTGAACATGTAAATTAGCTCACTTTTATGTAAATGTGGTAAACAATTTCTTATGAATTTCTGTATTTCCTCACCCTGCTATACTTAACAAAATATTTAAAAATTAACTAATGCATCTTTTCTTTTCCCAACCAACTTGGATACATTATAATACTTACTACCACATCTTATAAATCTATCTGACAGTTAATCATTCATGCAATAGCGCCCTCAACATAGCACAAAAGGCCTATAGTCTCAGTTCGTCAAAAAACGCAAATATCATTTCAAACAAATCGTAACTGCAAACAAAATTATCAGGAATGAAATTTTGGCACAGAATGAAGAAACTTAAGCTCTAGGAACCTTGTTTTCCGATTTGTGATTTACACTATTCATTTTTCATTTTTTCCGTTATCAGTATTTCAAAAATTCGAGACATGTTTCCTCCATATGCCGCCCCAGCGGACCTCCCTAACCTGATTAATTACGTTAAACGTTTTTTTTAGTTACGTTTGGTTAAAAATTTAGCCATTCACAGGCCTAGCTGGTTACGATGGCAAACCAGGGGGAGAAATTATACCGTAATTTTCGGAATAATAATCGTATAAGCCCGCATTGGCCTAAAAATTCGCCGTATTAAAGATTCAGACCTACGTATAAACGCCGCACCGCCATATAAGCCGAACCAGCGACGGCCGACTTAGGATCGTGTATAACGTTTACATAGAGAAACCAACGTATATTTTTCTCATGTTTATAAGCATATTTACAGTTCAAGATATGTCGCACATGCGCTATTGTTTACACACACACAAAACGTTCAAGTTGGTAAATTGAGGACACTTCAGATGGTCGGTGGTTTAATTTTTATAGTGGCTTTCAAGTCACTCCTTGTGGGTTTAAATTTAAACTTACAACTCAACGTATAAGGCCCCCGCTCGGTTTATAAGCCGCGCAAATCCTTTTGAGCCTTTGAAAACAACGTAAAGCCGCGGCTTTATTACCGAAAATTTACGGTACTAACCAATCTTTTGAACTTGGGTCAAGGCCTATTATAATGATATAATGTATGGTGACATTTTAAGAAATGTCGAAATAGGTCTTCGAATTTCCAGAAATAATGGGATACCTCCCCCTTAATCAGCCCACTTAGACATTTTTGACCCCAATCTTGTGCAAACCCCTATGGGCATTTGCGGCACTGGCTCTTCTGACCAAGTCTATAAGGCCCACCCCTCTGAAGAATATATTTGGGGCCGCTTGAACTCTAAAACTTTGAATAATGGCCCGATAAATCGGTGCCAAGTCGCTATGGTATTAACTAAATGTGAAGAATTCTTTGGGTTGCTACATGGATCGGTATCTAGAATGGATTCATGGTAAAGGTTCGGAAACCCTGGATTTGAGAGTGGCAGTAGGGGGGGTTCCCGTGTGCAGCGTTTGTACCTAAAAGCAGGTGGTGTCGCCCACTAGCAATATTTTCCGCTCACCGCTCAAATTTATTGCTGACGGCCAGATCTCAACCGTTACAAAAATGTGTTACAAGATTATGGAAAATCCATACAATTTCTGCAGAGAAAACGAGCTCTGCACATCCTTGATTCTGCCAAGGGTCTTAGGTACCATGAGCCGCTCCAGGACCTGTTTTTGTAGGTTTTGTTTATAGGTCTGAAGGAGGACTTAGCTAACTTTGTATAGGTCTTAGTTTTATCATTTGAGCACCATTTGTTTGGGTAATATCCCTTTTTTGTGACTCTGATGTGTTTGAAATATAAAGCGAAGGTTTACAAGCAGAAGCTTTAACGGAATAAACTACATGGTTTGTGTGGTTTATTCCATTAAGCTTTCCGAATCCATAAGTGTGTCAGAAAGAAGTGAGTCACCTTGTGGAAACGGCCCAGTTTCATGAAAGATTAATTAAGGGGACTTAAGAAGAGTTATTCTTAGATATTAGATTATTAACCCGTTTTAAGGCAATTTAAGTAAATTTTGAAAGAATTTCCTTGCGTTGAGATTTGACCTCTTACAAATTCTTCTTTAGACGTGTTACAGAATCACAACTTTGAAAGCTATGATTTCACTGCACATAGGATGAGATATAGAGCATACTCTGTAAATTAAAGATTTATCACTTATTTGTCCAACTAGTGATTTACAAGTAGTTAGAGCAAGAATAAAGTTGTAGCCTTGTCAACCACAAAGTTTGCTATGTCATCTATCACACATTAGATCCATTAAAAGACTCTGGGAAAATACTGATTAAAATACCCCTACAAGGGTGTGACCATTTAGTGACTCTGGGTCACTGGTGACCCTGATGAATTCAGAAGTCTTTGCAGAATAAAGTGCCCATAAAAAAAAAAAAAAAAAAAACCATATGTACTACGTTCCGTAAAGACTACCGAATTCATTACAGTCACGAGACCCAGTGTCATGTCACTTCATTAATCGACCCCCACAGTCTTTGTGGAATAAAGTGCAGATTGCATGCACTTTATTATGTTAAGGCTACTAAATTCCAGTTGGGTCAACAAAGTGGGGTCACAAACAGGGCCGTACGCAGGATTTATTTTTTGGGGGGGTGCGGGACTTCGAAAAAGTGGACCTTGTTTTTCGAAAAAGTGAACTTTTTAGCCTAAAGTGGACCTAACCCCCTAAAATGATTGTTTATTGGATTTTTGTAACATTTTATCACCAAAAAGTGGACTTTCTTGTCAAAATTTCTCTAATTTTGGACCTTTTTATCAAAACATTCAGCAAAAGGTGGACCTTTTTCCCCATTTGTGGAATTTGGGGGAGGGTGTGACATAGTAAGGGAATTAGAAAATAGTGTATAGCTTACCTTGTGAAATAATTCAACTGGTTATTGTCCTGGACGCGTTATTTTTAGCATAACCAACCCCACGAATAACCTCATAGTCACCGGCAACGTTCATGGTCGATCGATTGTTATCATATAGGAGTAGGCAGCAGTGTGTATGAGCCATAGAGTTAAATAGCTCTATGATATGAGCCTTATTCCATAAAACTATTGATTCAAGTATCACAAAACAACGCCTTTCCCGGGTGCCTTTCTGCCAGGTCTGTTAATACATATAGCATTGTGTATTAAGACTGTAGATAGAAAGGTTAATTGCACGTTCGAGTCCCTGTGAAAACTTAATTTGATTTAATCAGTCTCAATACTTTTAGAGTCAGTAAGAGAAGTTAGAATCAACTGAAAATCGGTGCAATAACACATCAGTAGGCCTATGTGTGGCATACTGGGGCCTCGGACTTGGGGTTGGTTCCCGGGTTGGTTATCCTAAAAAATATCGCGTCCTGGAACATGATTTCGGGCAAGAATCTCACACGTGCTGATGGCTTGGCAGCTCTCCTGCTGAGAGGGTGATTATCGCATTACCTTAAGCTGGTAAATGGGATAAAGTTGAGAGATTTCAAATAACAGGTGTCCCGAAAAAATTTGAAAATTCTGATTTGGGCACTGGTGTAAAGCTTTATATCAAAAATATCACTATCAGTAAGTTTTAAGCTGAGAACTGTTTCTTTGGTACAAAAATTGTGAAATTTTTAATTTTGTATAGGAGCAAATACGAAATTCAGCCTATGTTTTCTATTGAAATATAAGCTTACAAAAATCACCTTTTGTTTTCACTTTTAAGACATTTCTGTACTGAAATACAAGGTAAGAAATCCTTTGAGTGTCTAATCTATATGAAATCACTGCATATGATACCTTACATGGATGTCGCAAAATCTCTCGTTGCACCTTTAACAAAAGGCGGCAACTTGATAGGGTCTTTGAAGCTAATGTGTTGTGGGTCCTCTTATCTCCTATGTCCATGACTGAAAGAAATTTCATATTTGTATGCGCATGGGCCCTCAGCACAAGTTAACATTTTATTAAGTCACGGCGGTAAGTTTTTGACTGGCCACCACCCATGCTCCCAGGACATGTTCCCTCACTAACCTCAAAGGACAGCTATTGAGGTTTTCTTAATCTTTTTTGGACTTAGAATTTTTTCCCTCTACCTGAAAAAAAAACTGAAAATTTTATATATTTTAAACACGCAGTTGAGATTCGAACCTGAGACCACTGTACATCAAGAGTTCAGCTACCTAACCACAGACCAGCGAGGACGGTGTGTCAGAATTTGCAATTTTCTAATCCTTATTTACAACTTTGTCTCCTAGACCACACACATACTTTTAAGTTAGCATTTTACTAAATTGTTTTATGGTTGTTTGAACTGTTTTTTTTTTTCTCTCATCTTTATATTATTGTCTATAAGAAAAGCCAAAAAACTGCACCTAAGGCAAAGCCTAAAAAAACGATCATTTCAGTAGGCGCTTTTTTTTAACTGAACAATGCTAGTGCGTTTCACATAGATACTTTACTATTTCCTTTTGAGTTAAGTTTTAATTTGTTTATTATTTAAGTTTTTTAACTTTTTTAATTTTTTGTTTTTTGGTTTTTCAAAATTTGGAGATCAACAATTGCAAACCAGTTATTTTCAATTGTTTTTCTTTTTTTTTAACAATATTAATCAATAGATCAGGTATATTTAATTTGTATTTTGCACATTGTATGCTAACTATGTTTCCAATAACCACATTGTTTTTTTTTTTTGGTGCATTTAGTTAGATTAATGCCAACATTAATATGTCCTCACCCACGAGGAGCTTGCAAGTATCACAGAGCTTTTTTCAGTAGCCATAGGGGTCTACCAACGTTCATTTTTCACTTGTATCTCTTTGCTTGTAGGAAAAATGTGCTGGGTCTTTTAGAAAAGTTTTTTTTAATGGCATCTTCTTGTCATTTTAAAGTTTTAATTTTAAGGTCAGATCGGCAATATCGTGTTATTCGACCCCCGTTTTTTTTCCCGCCAACACATTCACGTACAAAAGTATGATTTATTCCGTTGTAAGTATTGGAGGTAGAGGGTGAAACACGAGAATGCCGGTAAGTCGATGTTGTGTAGCAAGCATGCATGCAATTGGTCCAAGTAAGCACAGCATGGAATGCACACAAGTACACGAACTACACATAATTCAGCTGGACCGTGCCCATCCCCAGTGGCAGTGGCAGGACCATGGCATAGTGGGATCATGGACTACTAACTAGTTTACTCCTGTAAAAATATTTTTTTTCTGCAACCAAACTAATGCCCCTTGTGCCACCACAGATTATGTAACATGGCAGGGGAAGAGGAGTTTTAACGCACCAGTCTGCTCTTGTGTAATGCCAGATGGCAATGGCCATGGCCTATATTTCCGAATGTGAGACTGAGTGAGAAAAGGAATTGCAACGACATTATTTTACTCCATTTACCTTCCGCGAGTCAATGAAGTCCAAGTGTTCAGGCAGTTAGTGGCGTATATTTTTTGACGCCCCTTTATGTTTTACGATCTCGTGCTACTAGTCAGTGCTTTCACCATCAATGCTCGCGATTTAATGCTGCGGCTTGCTTAATGTACACACGAGTCACTTACTCGCAGATAAATAGATGGTGCTACTTGTATATTGGGAGTTTCTTTCTGTAACCTCATGAACCTCATGACACTTTTTCTGACACTTTTGATTCGGAAACCTTAACAGAATAAACCTGTGCTAATATTCTGTGAGTGAGTGAGTGAGTATTAAAAAATTTTAACGACAACTCAACACAATTGTGTTATAATCGTGTCCATTTACTTTTATCATTTATGAACGTTAAAAACATCAAACTTTAAAACATACATCACCATAAATACCATCACCACCTTTTTTAAAAAGTTAAAAATATTTTACAATCGGCCTCCTTCAGGAAATTTTTAACCTGAAAGGCCCTAATATCTATGAAATAATGTTTTCAAATCTGGACACCTTTTTTTAAAATAATATTTTCCTACGAATAACGCATAATTCAACAGCCTCAGTAATACAGCATTGTTTCACATCAAAGAGCACAATCAACAAGGAATACACCGAGGACACGGCTCACCCTAAGCAATGACTATGGTTTCATAATAAGTATGACCAATTTTACATCGTGCTAATACAATCTCGTCCTTCGTCCAATCAAACCTAAACTACCAACAGCTCCAACAGTTGTTGAAAAGCATGCATTTTATTATTAGGAAAATGAATCCCAACAGCATTTGCCACCTATTTCGGATATAGCTATTAACTAACCTAAAATCTAATAATTCGTGAAATGGAATGATAAAATGAACTCTTAATGAAATCACTCACACAAATTTGAAAACAATTTTTGATGTTTACATTCTGCAAAATCAGTAAAAACGGCAGGAGTTACAGGCAATCATGCCAAGGAAAATCAAGGTGTTTTGACATCATCCTGGTCTGAATTCCCACAGTTATTCGAGCATTTTTTTTCACACGATTCAAAGTTTTCAGACATTGTACCTCAGCTTGTAATATAATATCTTACAAGTGAAAGATGGATTAGCTGTCAGCATATACAATACTCTAGCAGTGGTCCCTGTAAGCTGATGACTGCATGCTTTTTCAATTTTTGCTAAAATGCTGGCAGTAATGACAGCAACCTTGGCTTCCTGTGGCAGGAATGAAGTTGAAAAGTTAATCCTCCCCTTTTATCCCCGCTATAGCAGGGGGGGATTTTGTCATAGCAAAATCTGTTGTTGTCGGCATCTGTCTGTCTGTCTCCACATGTAGCCACCAGACCCCCAATCCAATCTAGATGACACTTGCACCCAGGGCCATACGCAGGATTTTTTTATGGGGGGGGGGTCTTCGAAAAAGTGGACCTTTTTTTGGAAAAATGGACCTAACCCCCCTAAAATTGTCATTTTTGGGGCGTTTTGAACCACAAAATGTTGACTTTTTCGCCATATTTTCTCTAAATTTTGGACCTTTTTATCAAAAAAAATTGGCAAAAAGTGGACCTTTTCCCCTTTTATGAAAGGCGAGTCCTTTGTACTATAAATAGTTCCCTAATTAAAGTTTTATTTTTGTTGTTTTATTGTCGAATTGTCTTTGATCATTTTCAAAGTTTATAGGTATATTAAAAGTTCGCTGCTAATTACAACTCGTACATCAGGTTTAGCGGGACATATTTCCTACACTCAATTGTGTTGGGTATCTATTGCTGGACTGACGGACCCCCCTATTTTTTTTGCTGCGGCTTTCGGTTTTAATCTTCCTTGGGCGTGGCAACTACTATCGTAAATAATGTGAGTGTGTTCACTTGGTAGGCCTCCGATACAAGCGACAAACGAATATAAATGAATATTATTTAGTCTGGATACTATTCTGATAACATTTTCATTAAAAAAATCTATATAATTTTTTTAAATTAAAACATTGTTGAGGCTATGTATACAGACTGTACCAATGCTTACACGTAGAAGTTAAGGTGTAGCCGGCGTGTAGTTAAGGCTTTCTAATGGTGATTTTGCAGTCAAAAGTAACTTGCGCAAGTGTACCAAAATTAGCGCCCCCCCCCTAAAACGAGTGACTTAAGCGCCCGGGGCGCTAAATAGGTCGAATACGGTACAGTAACAGACATCTACTCCACTATCACTATAGCCTACCTTTGGCTTTTTAATTTCGGTATCCTCCAAATGAAATGAAACCATACCCTGGACAATATACATAAAGTAACACAAAATATTGACTAATCTGCTTTGTAGCTAATACCGATAATAATGATCTTTTTAAGAGAGCTATCACACCATTAAAATGATTTTTTCTTTCTGCAATTAATAGACTGTTTTTTTAATTCAGATATGACAACCAGATCAAAGTGGAGTTCGGATTATGTGATGGTTCCTTTCTGCAAGTATTGCTGGAGATTTATAGACAACATCACTCGGTACAGATCCCATCTTCGCCACCATGAGCAGAACATCAAGCCATATTTGTATAACAATCCTAATCTACCACCAAAAGCAGGATGTTTAATGAAAACGTGTGGATTACATATACCAGAGGAAAACCGCACCAATGCAAACACTGTGGTTAAAGGTTTCATTACGAGTGGTATAAGACCAACATGCAATGACACACATTGAGGAAAAAACATCAGTGTAGGCCGGTGGTAAAGGTTTTTCTATAGGCAGCAGAAGACAACACATATAATGAGACACATAGGAGAAAGACCTCATCACGTGTAAACCACTGTGGTAAAGGTTTCATCACTAAATGGGAGAAGACAGAACTATGAAATGAGGACACACAGGAGAAAGACATCATCGATGTAAACACTGTGTAAAGGGTTTTGCTACTAGACAGCAGAAGGACAAGACATGAAAAAAAATACACACAGGAGAAAGACCCTCCATCAAGTAAATACTGCAAGAAGTTTTTCATGAAATCTGGGAAATAGACCCAACAGGAAAATATACACACAGGAAAAAAAACCTTATCAATGTAAACAATGTGGTTAAATGTTTCACCACAAAAGTGGGAGAAGACAGAACATGAAAAGAGACACAGAAGGAGAAAGACCTCATCAGTGTATGCAAGTGGTAAGGTTTGCTACTAGACAGGAGAAGACAAGGACAAAATGATACACACAGTGAGAAAGACCTCATCAGTGAAATACTGCAAGAAGTCTTTCATACAATCTGGTACCAAGACTCAACATGAAAATATAACACACAGGAAAAACACCTTAATCAATGTAAACACTGGGTAAATGTTTCACCACAAAAAGTGGGAGAAACAGAACATTACAATAGACACAGAGGAAGAAGACCTCATCAGTGTATGCAATGTGGTAAAGGTTTTGCTACTAACTATAAGGAGAAGACAGACATGAAATGATATCACACAGGAAAAGACTCATCAGTGTAAATACTGCAAGAAGTCTTTCATACAATCTTGTACCAAACAAACATGAAATGGGTGACACAGGTAAAAAACCTCATCAATGTAAACACTGATAGTAAAGGTTTCTACTAAGTGGGACAAGACAAACATGAAATTACACACACACACACAGAAAACATCAGTGTACATGTTAACATTGCAGCCAATGTTTCACTACTTTGAAACTGAAGGCAAGACATTAAAAAAGAGAAATAAAGGAGAAAGAACCTCACAATTCAAACAAGAGCCCCAATTGTGCCTGGTGGCTCAGCCGGCCTTAAACATTTTGTGCTGTTTACACCTCATGGCTTTGGGTCAGAGTTTTCCTATTATAGGAGTTATTTTACGCCCTTTAATTGACCCACATACCTTTGACCAAATCTGAACACCCCATATGGGGCTTGGTCAGTGGAATTTCTTCTGACCAGCTATGAGCAATTATAGCAATCATTGTGTCACAAGAGGAAGTTCTATATTTTTCAAAGATGCCCCCTTTAATTGGCTCATGTGACCTTTGGCCCTATCCGTGTAAACACTATATGGGCTTTGCTAGTGCAGTTCTTCTGGAACAAATGTGGTGATTATAGCTATCTATTTGTGATACAAGAATAATTGCACATTTTCAAATGCCCATATTAATCATGCAACGTGATATTTGACCCCAACTGTGTAAACCCATAGGCTTTGGTAACCGGTTCTTCGAGTCTGTGATTATAAGCAATTGTTTGTTGCAACAGGAGGCTTTATCGATTTCAAAGATGCCCCTTCTTTGGCCCACCTGACCATTGACCCCAATCTGTAAAACCCCATATGGCCTTGTCACCAGTTTTTTCTGGTCAAGTAGAGTGATTATAGCAATTGATTTGATGATACAAAATATTTATACATTTTCAAGAATTCCCCCTTAAAAAAGAGACACTGGGCACATTTGAAAAATAGTGCGCCCTCAAATTTTCAAAATCGATATTTTTGCATGGTTGTAAGGCTTTATATACACACGCCTCCACCCGAAACTTAAAGACAAAGCAAATCAGCTCCTGGGTAAACAGCAACGTTTTTATAATTTAAGCATCGCCGGCGCCGTTAAATCAGCAACGACGAAATGGCATTTTAAGCACAAAGAACACGTAACGCCCAATGCATGTTCCTCCCACGCTATGCACAATGCTTGATCGGTCTATAACCTTTGTGGTTTTAATATCAAGTGAGTACGATTCAAAATTATTCATGTACTATTACAACATTTGTTGAATAACAGATATGGAAAACTTAAGTTGGCCACCAATTACCTGGATGGGTCTTTATCCTCATATCAATGTCCTCTATAGTTTAGGGTAATGTTTATTTTTATGTGTAAAATATATCTACTGTTCTTCCAATGGCCTAGACTATCAATTTTAGAGCAATTAAAATTATCATAGTTTGTGAAAATGCCAGTGCCGCTTTAAAGGAATATGTCAAGATTTTTTGCAGCTGCAGTTTGACTTACAGTCATAAAAATATATGTACAATAACAAATCACGAATTCCCGAAAAAATAATACAATATTGATGTAAAATTAACAAAATAGAGGCAATTTTAATTTTAGTTATTTTTTTGACATACGAAGAAACGGGCGGATTTTTCGCCATGTCACATGTGTGAAGAGCGTGGCCTCGCGGTTGGGTGCTTACCTCTGGCGCAATTTTACCATCATAAATTCCCCCGGGTATTCGAATCCCGGTGGGGTCTGGGCACTTGCTGGGATTTATTCGGGTACTATCAATAAAAAATTCTGGATTTGAGCTGTATATACCAGCTATTGACAAATACAGAGGATACCCGCTCTCCACCCCCCTCACCCTCCATGGTTACACATTGGACTGGCAAAATGGATATGAAAGCATCCCGTCCTTCGGAGGGGACTTAAGCGTCGGTCCCCGGTAACAGAGAGTCACAACTGTACTGTACAGAATCAGCAGTCATTGTCTAATACGATTATGGGTGGAATTAACCCCCTGACTGTTCCCTCCAATCCCGCCCCAGCCAAGGAAGAGAGAACTATCAAAAGCAGTGCATGTTTAAGAGCGTCCTATCATGGATACCCGCTGCCCCGGATCAGCACACTAGTTGAACAATACTAGCCATCACCAACAAGCCATTTACCCAATGACTTGTGAGACGAGCAAACAAAAAATTGATCAAAGCGCCCATTTTTGCTCTCCTCGTAACGTCAAAGAAATGGTGTGATGACCAAAACATCGTGTTGACAGCGCTCTAATGTGGTTTTATTGCTGACAACTTAATATTGATGGATTAATGAAAGTATAATAAAAATTAGAAAATAATAGTTCAGAATGACATATTTTTGTTTCATTTGTTTTGATGTTTTAATTATTATTGATTAAAAACACATGATCGCAGTTCACAGGGGGTAGGACACGACCTGCTCGATTTGGGCTTTGGGGCTTTCCAACGAGAATTTGTGGACTGCTACTTGCATTTACTATGGGTAGCCTGTTAGGGGATTGGCAATGTCCTCCCCCCCTGGCAGTTCACTGGAATAGGAAAGTGGCAACACTGCGATATTAATTGTCATACGACTTGACATCACCATTTGCCTGCGATGTGGATTTGTCGAATCAGTTTTTCGAGTAAGCTAATTGGCGGAAATTAAAAAGGGCAAAAGACTCAACAAATGTGGACAATTTTTCAACTGTAAATTTTGATTTATATGTAATCTACGTTACTTAAGTAATGCTTTCCAGCCCTACCAAATTTTCCCACATATTCAGAGCATGACATATTCCTTTAAGGGGTGGGCTTCCCGTGTGCAATGGGAATTTGTTTTCCACTGCAAAAAAGTAAGAATATTGTTAACCACCATATGTGGTAAAGTCTTAGCTTTTAAAAAATCCTTTTTAATATTTTACTAATAGATTCTTAGGTTTCACAACGATATGATCGATCAAAGTAATCTTGGAGGTGACCCCAAACTCGGCAAATGAAAGTATGCTATGGGTTGTTTCTTTTTAATTTTTATAATTGACATGTTTGAAATGAAATGGTGAACATTATATAGCTCACTTTTAATGTAATGTGAGTAACTTCGATTATGAATTTCGGTATTTCCTCACCCTGCTTCTACTTACAAAATTATTTTAAAAATGTAACAATGCAATCTTTTCCCCCCAAAAGCTTGGATTAAATATAAATACTTACTACCAACATCTTATAATCTGAAGTTACATCATTATGCAAATAGCGCCCTCAACATATCACAACACTTTAAAGTGCTATATCTCAGTTCGTCAAAAAACCCAAAATAAAGCAATTTTCATCAAACAACTGTTAAACTGGCAAAACAAAATTATACAGGAATGAATTTGGCACAATATGAAGATACTTAGCTCTAGGAACCACTTGTTTTCCGATTTGTGAATTTACCTATTCATTTTTCAGTTATCTTTTATTCAAAAATTCTAAAAAACATGGTTTCCTCCAATGTCCCCCAGCGGACCCTTTCCCAACCTGATTAATGTAACGTTTTAACAAAACGGTTTCTGAGTGACTTTTGTTAAAACTTATAGCCAGTCACAGCCGAAGCATGGTTACTATGGCAACCAGGAGGAAATTTTATCTGCTTTTGAAACTTTAGGGTCAAGGCCTATATAATGATATAGTAATGGGTGACATTTTAGTTAAATAAATGTCTGAAATAGGTCTTGCGAAATTTCCAGAAAGTCATGGGATAACCTCCCCCTAAATCCGCCCACTTGACATTTGAAACCCGCCCGCTCTGTGCAACCCCATATGGGCATTGGGGAACTGGCTCTTCCTTTGACCAAGTCTATATAGGCCCACCCATTCTAAAATAATATTTTACGGCCGCTTTGAAACTCTAAAACTTTACAATAATGCCGATAAATCGTGCCAAAGGTCGCTAGTATTAAACTAATGTGAAGAAGTCTTTGGGTTGCTACATGATAGGTAGCTAGGAAGTGGATTCATTGTAAGGTTCGGAAAACCACTGGATTTGAGAGTGGCAGTTTCTGGGTGCAGAGTTGTCGCTTCAGCAGGTGGTGTCAGCCCCACTAGCAATAATTGTCCGCCAACCGCTAAATTATTTTGACGGCCAATCTCATCGTTACAAAATGTTATACCCTTATTTAAAAAATCCATACAATTTCTGAAAGAGGTAAAAAGAGCTCTGCCATCCTTCTTCTGCAAGGTCTTAGGTACCAATGAGCCTCTCCAGGAATGTTTTTGTAGGTATTTTGTTTTCTAGGTCCTTATCGTTGTATAGGACTTAGCTAGCTTTGTATAGGTCTTATGTTATTCCATCATTTGATCACCGTAAGTTGTTGTGTAATATCCATTTTTGTGACTCTGATTTTTGAATATTAAAGCGAGTGTTGACAATCATAAGCCTTAACTATCAAAACTGCTTTGAGAAATGTGATGTTTAATATTTTTCTACTAAGCAAATCTAATTCATTACTCAAAATGTAACCATCTCATAAAGCTCATAATGGTACTGTAAGGCAAACATATAAACTTTAGTAAACAGAACAATTTGCTAATATGAGCAGCAGAATTAAAGAATTCTTTAATATTTCTTTTAATATGTGCTGAGTATTATCCTTCGGATGTAACTAAAAACGGTAATATGTGAGTTACATCTTCAATCAGGCCTATGATTGACACATTAGTTCAATCAGAGTTTAGCATGTATCCTTGAAAGTTTTAAAAGAAATCATCAATATAAGTGGGATAGGGAGCTAAAAAGCTGTTGAAATTCTGGCAATTGTGCAAGCTATTGAAGCCTCAACTCATTGTTGGGCCAAATACCGTTACCATCAGAAGGTCGTAACTAGAGTAAGGCTTCTGTTAGTAAACAAAGTGTTGCAGCCATTGAGATGTGAAGGTTATTTTGCTTTTTTATAGGCGATAGGAAGAGACTGAGTTAAGGTCATGGTTTTCAGAATCGTAGGTGTTTACAGATTTTTGTGTACCTCCAAAATCACCAAAAAGTGGAGTTAACTCCTTCTGTTTGTCAACCCTCGAAAGAATCTGAATTTCAGAAGTAATTGGTCCTGATGGCATCTCTACCAAAAGTCCTCAAGGGATATTATTCCCAGGTGTTTCACCCTTATGATTTGTGCTAATGAATTCTGTGTTGTTTTTTAAAAAAGTGTTCAAGTCATAGGAGAATTACAGACCAATTCACTTTTATGTATTTGCAACAAAATCATGAAAGGGACTATTCATGTCGTTCCCTATCTTAAGACCAGTTGTTGTCTTCAATAGTTTGTTGAGGGGCCGTTCAGCTAACAACTCATTTGACATTTTTCATGACATAAGTACTCAAATGGCAGAGCGGGGCACGTGACAGAGCTGGGCAAGTTGTCAAGGCTTTTCCAAAGCCTTTGACATTTGAAATAAAATTATTTCATATCCACTCCAACCTCCCTGTTTGGTCAAATCACATTGGTACAATCAGGAAAGGTGTTGAAGGTACTTTTGACTGGCTTCCAGTGTGTCAAGAGTACCCAGGGCTCCATTTAGGCCTATGTTGTTCCATTTGTACATTCAAAAACATGTTCAGTGTGGCCAGCATTCTGCAATTGCTTTATTTGCTGATGACTCTCTGACTGCCAATACCCCAGGATGATATTAATGCTCTTTTGATCGGAGTAGTGTATTACATGGGATTGAAATTTTCATCACAAAAAGTCATGTTTATTTCAAGTACACGTCCAGGAAGTTTTTGAAATGTGCTTAAAAATAATGGTATTGTCTGCCAGAATCAATCGGTCAGGGGCGTGGTTTGTTGAAGCTCCTCGTAACTTTCTGAAATGAATTAAACTAGTTGTAGCAAAGCGAATAAAAAATGGGCATGATCAAAGGTACAATTTGGTCTGATGCGCCCGATATCTACTACTACTAAAAAATGAGATCTGTCCGCGGTCGTTCCCGCCTAGGGTTTTGTTGTGCTTTGACTTATGGGGTGATATTGGCATAAAGAGAAGGAAAACAGTCTGAATTTCTTATTAGGTTCAGAGCGACAAGAGGTGGTGAAGGTCATTTGAGGCAAGAGCGTTAGGGGGAACTTGTCAAAGGGGGCAACTTCCCGATTAGTAAGCAATTTGCCTGGTGGAGGTGATTGTGAGGCAGATTTTTGCCAGTTGGAGGTGATTTTGGGGCAGATTTATTACAATTTCCACACTTTTCTTCCCGCTCCTCAAAGTTCTCTGGTGGCAACTGCCCTTCACCCCGGCTATAACCCTGTCTAGAGGTCAATTTTCTTAAAAATGCTCTGCCTGGCTATGCATTTTGTTATGCTTTGACATTGGGGATATATTTTGGATGACGGTAGGGTGAGGACTGTCTGACATTTGTTATCAGGGTTTCGGGTTTCAGAGTGGCCAAAAGGTCAAAGGTCATCTAGAGGTGCAATTGGTAGCATCCTATGACCACCAAAATTTGAGTCCAAAAGAAACCAAGGACGAACCTGAGCACAGACCAAATGAGGTCAAAGGTCACACACTTCAAAAGTCACAGGTGATTTTGTTATGCTTTCACACATGGGCTGATATTTGGCATGTTAGGGGAAAGACAGCCTGTTGTTATTTGGGTTCTGAGGCACAAAAGGCCAAAGGTTAATCTGAAAGATCAATTTGCATGAAATGCCCTAGACTACCCAAATTTGGTCAAAAGGACCGCTTTACCTGAGTACAGAACAAAAAATTTCTTTGAGGTCAAAGGTCACCATAGTCAAAAGTCACACACAGGATTTTGTTATGCTCTTGACATTATGGGGTGTCTTTGACATGAAGGTAGGGGAGACAGTCCATTTTGTCCAGAGTAATCCAAAAGGTCAAAGGCCATCTAGAGGTCAATTTGCATAGAAATGTTCTATGACCACCAAATTTTGTTAAAAGGACCACCTGGCCTGATCACAGAACAAATCAGAGGTCAGTGTAGAGGTACCCAGAAGGGCAAAAAGCTATGGGTAATCACAAAAAAAGATGGGTCAACAACCTAGTCGGGGTAGCTAACTCTATACGTACTCAGCATTGCAGGAGTGATTTAGACATTGCTAGCTCCCTATTCAAGTTGATCTCTCCGTTACTTCTTTTTCCATTTTTTAAAATCTCCGATCCTTGATTTTTATAAATCCAATTACATCTCAATTTGACTCAACAAATACTGTCTTCGCTGACTAACTGCCGTTGTCCATCTGCAGAGTTGTTTTAAAATCTACCCCCTTATCTCTCCTATGGCCTAATAGGTGCGATGGTTTTCCTAGAGGGATGCTTTGTCACTTGTGCATCCCTTTCCTTTCACTGGATTTTGCAATTTTCTGTATATTTTATGTTCTATACCTGTGCAATTCTGTATTTTTCAATGAATTTCTATTCTGTAATATTTGTATTTACATTGTAACCAGTGATAAACATATAATAAAAAATAAATAAATTTAGATTTGTAAATAAGATCATTGACACAATTTGCAATAGTTATCGCTGACTTTTTCCGTGTTTTAAGTCACCACAAAGTTTCTTTCAGGCTTTTTATTTTATCCAAAGTCCTTTAAACTTTAAGAAAAAACAAAAACCACACAAACATACCGGACAAGAGGCTACATTTGGGAATAACCCCACCAAGGTTGTGTTTGTGTGTGTATAAATCGGTACATAACATGGGATTGTGGGGTATTGTAGTATATTCATACACTGTGGGAGTATTTCGGTGTGCAATTTACACCCTCACAGCGATATACAAAAACCCATGTGTGACGCTAAGGGGCCGTTAGCTAGCCTCTACCTACCCCCCCCCCCCAAGGGCGTAAAAAACAGCTTTGGCGAGACACTGTGGGCGTACTCCACATTGAAAAAAAAAACCCACAATGTGGGGTTGCACCTAGTATTACTCCCACAATGGTACCTCTTGTAAGAAAACACTCACACTCATTTTGGTTGTTAAAGGCTGACCCAAAGATTTTGAAATGTGGGTATTAATTAAATAGCGCCAACTAGAACTAAAGATAGTGCATAAATGGATCAATTCCAAAGTGTGAGATGAAACAGATTTTTTTTTAAAAAAAAAAAAAAAAAAAAAAAAAAAAAAATTATGGATCTGGAATTTTTTTACAAGTTTGATTTACATATAGGCAAGGACATCGATTGAGCTTAGCTATTTCACAGTGTAGGGTGTGGACAAAACAGGATTTTCAGAAAATTGAGGGCACCCGGACCCTCCATCTTGAAATCTATGACAGGCGGCCTTAAGTGGGATGAGGCCATCCAGTGGCAGCACCAGAACCTTCTTTGGGTGGTGGGGGGGGCCCAAGGCAAACGTGATACTTTGGGGGGGGGCCTGGGGGCAGAAGTGAAATTCTGGGGGGGGGCAAAAATATAAAAAAAATTGAGAGATTTTAACCAATTTTGGCCCGAAATTTTACAATTTTTCTCAAAAATGGCGATTTTGTTCCCAAATCGCTATTTTTTGCCAAAATCTGTCACTTTTCTTTTGGCTGGGGGGAAATGGGGCAGGCTAAGCAAAAAAAAATAGGTGGAAAATGCACCCCCTCCATCCACCCCCCCCCCCCCCCCCCCCCCCCCCACCACTGGAGCCCATCTCAAGTTTACACAACACATCCAGCATTCTGGTTTTGAAGTATAAAATGTCTGGCATGCAAGTTCTAAGAGCCATCGTTAAGGGTCAAAGGTCAATATGACTTCATCATACGTAACGGGCATAGTCTCCTGGAGTTGTCTAGTTTTAATTCTCCTTACCCCTTTCCTGACTAGGTAGTATGCCAAGTCAGTGGCCAGCATATCTGGGCTGAGAGCTCCTCCCATTGCCTCCTTGTTGATGGTCAAAGTGGACACAACACCAGTGGTCACTTGCAGCACACCTGAAATTGACATTGTGGTACATTACAATTATCATTTCATATCTGGATATGTGTTCACTTTGTCAGTCCAGAAGAAAGCGTACAAGTATGTATACGTACAAATACATACATATGTCATAATTTCCCACAATGCAATGCAACTTTTTAAAGAAATACATAAGGTTTTAACATTTCACCCTGGGACAGTTTATTTTTACAGTTCTGAAGCTGCAATCTTCACTACATAGAGTTTTAAAGCTTTTCAACAAAATGCATGTGTGGATTTTTGATATCATTTTTCAAATAGAAGATATTAATTAAAAAATTGATATGACATCATCAGTGATATTTTTTTCAATAATTAAATTTTGACACATGAAATCAATATTTTGACAGTGAGAATCCTGAGAGGATTTTATAAAATTGTTTTTTATTTCTTTATAATTTGGTGACGTATGTAGTACTTGTACGAATACTTACAAGTACGCTATCGTCTGCACTGTTAGTGAAGACATGGTAATGAGAAATGGGGAAGGTAGAGGTAAACAAGCCAAACTAAGTGACATGTAATCTTGCTGATGTCACATTAAAAGTATGTTGATATAGTGACCAATTATAGACCCGGTTAAGGATACAATGACCCTTAATAACCCCAAGATGTCCTTTGAACCCATGTGTAGCAGTCAGACTTGTAACTCTAACAAGGCTCATCAGGGCTGTATGCAGAATTTATTTGGGAGGGGGGTGCGGGACTTCAAAAGAGTGGACCTCTTTTTGGTGAAAGTTGAATTAACCAACTAAAATGGTCCTTTTTTGGACTTTTTGGATATCTCACCACCAGAAAGTGGACTTTCTCTAAATTTTGGACCTTTTTAAAAATACTTCAGCCAAAAAGTGAACCTTTTGCCCCTTTTGTGGAATTTGGGGTGTGACTGCACCGCCCCCTCATTGTGTTCAAGTTCCATTGAAATCCATCAAATATGTGACCCACTCGAACAAACCCAGTTGATCAGAGCCAGTCCGAAATATCCAAATCCCCAGTTCATTCATTTTTAAAAATAAAAGCAAGTTGCCTTTATATAGACTAATCCCACTAGCCAAATGATGGATTTTAAGTCTGACGAAAATGCTGAAAAGGCGGATTGGGGGGCACCCCTGGCACCCCCCCCCCCCCCCCCCCCCCGATTTCTTGCATAGCATAGGGTGCTCTGTGCCGCATAGGGCATCGGCGGGGGTACCGGGCGCATTGCATATGTATGAAAATACCCTTTTTATGCACAGAGGACGCCTTATTAAACCGACGATGTGGTAAGTTTTTAACGCTCCCCCTCTTCAGAATTTCAATCCGAGTGAGAAAAAATTTGGGTCTACCCGGCAAGCACAGCGAGCCGGAAAATTTGGTGCCCCCTCTATTGAGAAATCCTGGATCCGCCTCTGCCACATATGATGCTTTTGCATCTCTAGAGGTATTCTTTGCTTTTAAGCATTTGTACTTGAAGTAGACAAAAGACTGGAATTCTAAGAGTCACCTGTGCTTTATGTAGACAGTTGTCTGCAGGACCGTACAGGGGGGGGGGGGGAGTCCACTTTTTGCCGATTTTTTGGATAAAAGGTCCAAAATTTAGAGAAAATATGACGAAAAGTCCACTTTTTGGTGATGAGATGTTCAAAAAGTCACAAAACGGACCATTTTAGGGGGTTAGGTCCACTTTAATAAAGTCCACTTTTTCGAAGACCTGCACCCCCATAAAAAATCCTGCGTACGGCCCTGGTTGTCTGCTCACTTTAATTGGGTGATTTTGAATAGCAAAGCATAACAAAAAAGATCTTTAACCTACTGATTTTGTGATTTCTCAAGAAACCAAGCCCACTGAATAAGAATACACAAGCACGTTTCAAGAGAGCAAGTTCCTGGTCAGTGAAAAACATTTCCCAATCGTAGGCAAAAATGATTTTGAGCTTAGCAATTTACTGGGTTCTAATATTGAGTGTCCTAAGTTGGATGACGATTCAAAAAAAAAAAAACAATGTCTAACAAGAAGACTCCAGGTTCGGATGCAGTGTTTTACCATTTTTTTTAATGATATTGGTCATCTCCTGGTTAATAGTTTTAATTTTTCTTTTCAAAATGGTAGTCTTTCAATTGATCAACATAGGGGATCAATCTTATTCCTAAACAAGGCGGTTCTCGAACCACAAGTCTCGCCTGCTTTTGCGCATAGCTGTAAGACAAAGAGCAGCAAGCCCGATTGCAATTGTATGAGTACAGGGTGTTCCCAAAAAAGTTGTGCAAGCAGATACAGTGGAGGATTGCAGATAACCCCCTCCCCAACACTCCTCCCTCCCCAACACCCCTAACACCCCACCCCCTCTCAACACTCCACCTGCTCCATGTAACACAGAAATTTTGCATATCCAATGTACTGTTTCAGCGATAGAGCAATTACGCATATTTAATTAGATCAATTGCATCACAAAATGCCCCTTTAATTGGCCCACATGCACTTTGACCTAACTATGATTCACACAAAAGATGTATGGCAGACTAGTCTTTCATGTAGCAAAGGAATTTGCCTATCCGGTGTACCGTTTCAGCAATACAGCAATTATGCATATTAATTAGCTCATTTGCATACCCAAGCCGCATATATCACATACTTTCAAATGGCAAAAAAGATGCGCACCATAACATGCTTTCATGCAGTGAAGGAATTTTGTGTATCCAATGTACCGTTTAAAAAATATAGCAATTACACAGATTTTATGCATATTAATTAGCTCATTTGCATACCTAATTAACCCAAAATGCGCCCAAAATCTAATCAGGTCGAGAACTCTTCAACCTGCTTCCTTACACCAAGTTACATCATTATGTGCCTTATGGAACTCTAGATAACTTGTACACAAGCTTTTTTTCTCAAATTATGCAAATTAGACACTTAATTAGCATATTTTATACCAAAAATACAACTTTGACCCAATTATGATTCACACAAAAGATGTATGGCAGACTAGTCTTTCATGTAGCAAAGGAATTTGCCTATCCGATGTACTGTTTCAGAGATACAGTAATTAGGCATATTTAATTAGCTCATTTGCATACGTAAGCTGCATATATCACGCACTTTCAAATTGCAAAAAAGATGCACACCATGATAGGCTTTCATGCAGTGAAGGAATTTTCCGTATCCGATGAACCGTTTCAAAATTATAGCAATTATGCTGATTTTTGCATATGAATTAGCTCATTTGCATACTTAATTTGCCCGAAATATGCCCAAAATCTAATCAGTTCGAGAACTCTCCAGCCCGCTCCCCTCCACCAAGTTACATCATTATACGCCTTATGGAACTCTAGAAAACTTGTACACAAGCCTTGGGGGAATTTTTCATTAACTATGCAAATTAGATAACTTAATTAGCATATTTTACGCCCAAAATCTAATAGGTCGAGAACTCCTGGAGCCCCGCTTCTTTTCACCAAGTACATGTCGAGCCCTCAGCTAAATCGTACACAAAACAGTGAACACGGACAGCACAGAGACAGTATGACAAGACCAGACAGACAGACAGAAAAGTTATTACTAAGGTCAGTATGCACAAAAAAGTTTAGACCAGTTTATTAAAGTTAGACACGGTTTAAGTCAAAAATTAGTTTTGCCCAAATTGAGAGTTATTCACACTTTCTGTGTAAAGTAAACTAGCAAATTGAAGATTAAATGCAATTTCAAAATAATACAAACTACCTCGTGTCAGTGAAAGGCAAATGTCTTTTTGGTGGGACAAAATTAATTAGACCGGGGTCTAAGTTAACGGCGGTCTAACTCTTTTGTGCATACGGAACTTAGTCTCTGCTGAACAAAGTTCAGGAGGGTGAGAACAAAAAGATTAAAAAGAATCCCACCTTATTAAAAATTGGAGACCTATCACCCTATTAAATACAGACTATAAAATAATTACCAAAAAAGTATCTGCTCTTAGGACTTAAGCAATTTGCCATAACATATCATGCTGATCAACTGGTTTTCGTAGGAGTCGCTACATGGGGAAAATATTAGGTGGCTCTCTCGATGTTATGACTATGTTAATACACATAATTTACCGGGTGGTGGTTATTAGTTTTTACATTGATTGAAAAGCTTTTTGATAAACTTGAGTGGTCTTATTTTATATCTTTAAAAAATTTTAATTTTGGTGAGGCTTGATTAAATGGGTTAAGGTTTTTTATAACCAATATTACATCATGTTTTATGAATAATGGGGCATGCTTCGGAATTTTTTAGGCTTTTTGCGGTCTCCGTCAGAGGATGCCAACTTAGTCTTTACTCTTATAAATTGGCAGTGAGCTCTTAAATTTGGCTATTAGAAATGATAATACAGCTGCGGGCATTATATCAAGGTTTGTGTGTGGGATACTGAACTTATCATTAGCGCATATGTTTGATGCTATACCATTTACAAATTCACTTTGTAGAGTAATTGATATTCTTAATCATTTCCAGATATTACATTCAGGGTCTTAATAGTTAATTTGGATAAATCAGATAGTGCTTTTCTCTTGGTTTCTAAGGATAATCCCACCTGATATATCAGATTTTTGTTATTTACGGAAGTACTCCAAGTTCGTTTTTGGGTGTGGTCTTTAATGCTCAGTTAAACAATATTTATGAGATGAATTGGTACCGAAACTCAAAAAATTAAAGGAAATATTGAGACGCTGGTCTAAGAGACCTAAGCCCAATTGGCAAAATTACAAGTGTCAAGTCTTGAACCATTTACAATTAGTTTTTTTTTTTTCTAGTTTTGCCAATGCCACCTGAGGATTT
>JAMKCH010013228.1:0-51251 GCA_023653785.1 Ophioderma brevispina | reverse complement strand
TATACAAGCAAAATAAAATCCAAATCTTAAAAAGAAGGATAGAGAAGGAAACACATACACGCGTGCGCATTCGTAGGCCTATACATGGTGTCAAGGCCAACCGTTTGAAAAAACCCACACGTTAAACTAGGTACAGTGGAATTTGAAAGATCCTATAGCGCCCTCACAAATATTCAACTAACTCTCTCCGTGCTGGTAAACTGGGTGTAATATGTGATTAACCCAATAAAGTCAGAGACATTTGAGACTGTTGGCCAATATTTGCAGGTCATTTGGGAAACCATCTAAAAAAACAACCCAAAAAACCAAGACGATGGCTTGGTTTTGGAACTCATTTCATTCAATGCATTTTAGGGCTGAATTTAATATGCTCACGCAAATAAATAATTTTGAAATGTTTTGAACACAAAAATCCAAAAAATTGACAAAATATGCGTGTCGAGTGCACTCGAACATCCGCAGAGAGTTAAAAGCAACCAGCTGAGTTGGCTTGCCAGTGGCGATGAAGGCGCTGTTTTCCCGAACGACTTTCATGTTGGCAACCGACCACAGTCTGCACATTAGCAATTTCAATTTTCCCACGTCACCCAGACAAAATGTCCGCAAAGCAACTAAGTCAAGATAAGGCCTTAGTTTTTTTTTTTTTTAAGTTATACAATCTATACCTTCTGAATATTATTTTTCAAGTCACAATGAAATTCTTACTTTTTGCCAAACCAATTTTAGATAAAATGTTTGAATTCCCTATACTCAACACAACACAGTAAAGGTATTTTCAACGCCCTCTGGCTATAACCATATCGGAGTGCCCACGGGTTCCAAATTCACACCAGTATATTTATGTGGGTTCGTGTATCATAAAAATAGATAACACCATTTTTAGGTGTTTTTAGCCCCAAATTGCCCTCTCAGCCCACCTACAAAGATCAGTCCGACTAGTAAAATATTTTTTTTTTTCTTTTCACAAATGAAACTAAAAACAACGAAAATGATTTTTTTTTGTTTTTTACTTTTGGCACTAACCCACTATGTCAGAAGACATATCTTGATTATGTCTGTAAAATATATCAAAAAAACATAAGCGCGACAAAACCCACGCACACCAACAGTCTTGTAAACACCAACAAATGCGGACTTTGAGTTATACCGGAGAAAGCGCGCACTTTCTTTTTTTTTTCCTATTCCCACTGGGGACCTTCAGTCGTTGGCAGTTTGGACGTAGGGGTCGCTATTTAGAAAGTAATAATACAGAGTGACATCAACCATGTACACGATGCACTCCAACTTGCACACCAACCGGAATGTATACCGTCAAATCGCTGACAATCAAAGATGGTGGAAGAATTTGACAGTTGCTTAATTATACCGAACAAAAGAAACCCACAATATTCTAACCGCGGACGTCCCCGTTTCCTGTGTGTCCGCGGTTAGAAGGTTTTTCCCTCATATGTGTGTCCGCGGTTTGCAGGTGGCTTAAAACAAAACACCCCCCACATACACACACACACTACAGCACCACCCCACCATACCCACACATTCCGCGCATGACAAAAACCGCATCGTGATTCTCTACAGTATATCCCTAATTCCCTAAACCAAACCACCCACTTGTTACCCACTTTTACCCACCAAAATTTTGGGCAAAATCCTCCATTTCCAGTGGATTTCATCGCGCCAACCAACAGCCGTAACAGCCGAAAGCTTCAGCAAACCCACACCTTACTTCCAGCGGTCACTTCCCGGTGAAGACCAAGGAAGCGGTACGCTCTGGTTCTTTTTGAAATGGCTACGGTACGTGACATTTCACCCAACTTTCGCTAAGTAGATCTAGGGGGATTTTCAGCTTACCAATGAAGTGGTCCGCAAATGGAAAAATCTCGCTGCCGTTGCCCTGCTAAGTGACTTTTCACCCAAGAGTTGGGTAAATAATCTAGAGCGATTTACCGCTGACCAAGGAAGCGGTCCCGTCTGGACTTAGTTCATTTTTTAAAAGACCAATGCTGTGGTTAAGGCTAGGTGACTTCACTGAAAGATCTTGGGCGACTTTCCGCTGAAAAAAGGGAAGCGGTCCGCTATGGACTTAGTTTATTTTCTGAAATCTGGAGTTTTTTTCAATTTTTGAAATGTCTGAAAGGCACTACCCTCCTCTAGTATACGTTCTGGTAGCGGCCCATTTTCTATCCCTAGAGCAACTTATAGCGATTGTCCAGTACTTAACCTCAACTGAATTCTGCGAGGTTTGCAGTCAGAAACGGGCATGATACGTACTCTCTAAAACATTAGATATGAACCCTTCAACACCATATCCTACATAGGTTTCCGGAAACGAACAGTGGCCAACCTTTCTTGCGGACCTACGGGTAGTCTCCGGGCCCCTCTAAATAGGTGATTTTCCGTTGTGGCCCGGCTAAATGCTGCTGCCGTGTGGCCCGGCAACTTGAAAAGGTGACTTAGTGATTTCTGTTCACGAGTAGATTACCGGCAGCTTTTTGGTCAAACTACGCTGTTTAAATGCCGTGGCCCCCCTTTTGTCACGTGAAAAGTCACCATGCCGGGCCACGGCACGTACGTAGCCAGGCCACGGCACTTTTCACCAAGAATTGGGTTCATATCTAGCGCGATGTACCGCTGACAAGGAAAGCGGTCGCCTACTGGACTTAGTTCATTTTTTAAAAGAAACATGCCGTGGCCAGGCTAGGTGACTTGTCACCGAAAGATCTAGGGCGACTTTCCGCTGAACAAGGAAGCGGTCGCTCTGGACTTAGTTATTTTCTGAACTCTGGACTTAGTTCATTTTTAATGCTGAGAATGGCACTACATCCTAGTATACGTTATGGTCGCGGCCCATTTTCTATCTTTAGAGCAACTTCATAGCGATGTCCCAGTACTTAACCTCAATTTACTGTTGCGAGTTTGCAGTCAGAAACCGTGGCTGATACCTACTCTCTAAAACATTAGATATGAAAACCCTTCAACACCTTATCTTACATAGGCCAAAACATTTTCCTTGCAGGACCCCGGGTAGTCTCCGGCCCACGAAATAGGTGGTTCCGTTGTGGCCTGGCCTAACTGTGCTGCCGTGGCCCGGCCACTTGAAAAAGGTGACTTAGTGATTTCAAAAACGAACTAAGTCCAGAGCGGAACGCTTCCCTGTTCAGCGGGAAGTCGCCCTAGATCTTTGGGTTGAAAAGTCACCTAGCCGGCGCCCACGCAACGTATAGTAGCCAGGCACGGCCGGTTGAATTTTCAAAAAACGACTAGTCCAGAGAGTCCCATGCACGCTCGGTTTGTGGTAAGTTAGGATTGTAGGGTTCAGTGGAATGTGTGGTTTTCGGATGGTTAAGTGGCCGCGACCAGAACGTATCCTATAGGGGCCTTTTGACTCTACTGGTCGGGCCACGGCAGCAAGTGTGGACTTTGAAAAAATTGACTGGCTTAAGTCGGAAGAGGACCATTACACGATGTGTAGCGCGATTCCGGCTAAAATCAAGGAAGGAGTCCACTCTGGAATTAGTTTTTTTCACCCTAACTTATGGCTGTTGGATCTAGGGTTAATTTCCCGCTAAAGGACGCAGGCGTGGTCCGCTCTGGACTTTCAAAAAGTGGACTTTGGGCGTATGGAATTTCACCGGAAATAGTCCCTTCGGAAGAAATTAGGACATGAAAAGATCCGTTTCAATCACGTGACGGACCCGGTTCACCACGTGACTTCCTTTCATCCAAGGTATAACATTATAAAAATGCGATTAGTTTTCAGGTAAGAGTATCAGATAGTGAAGTGGATAAGCGAAGGACCCAAGACCGCTAGGAGTCCGGTTAGATTCCCACTCAAAGGAAGTCAATTTTTGGTCTTCTTATTTTTCGCATCCCTTTTCTCACGTGATAAGTTCACGGGATACCGTCACGTGATACGCAGCACGTGATGATCGTGGCGGAAACTGCGTAGGGTATAAAAGGAGACCGAAACAGCAAGAGAGCGGACCTCCCCAATTTCGTGGCGGGGAAATGCTAGGGTATAAAAAAAGGAGCGAAAGCGGCGAACGCCAGCGATTGCACAGTTAGCAATGGAACGCAATGGAAAGCTATGAGAAAAAACTATCTGAGATGTGTTTGGGAGGGAGGGGGTAGATGAAACTACACCTCTGAAGAAGAGATTGAGGAGAGAGTATTGAGAGGTGCGGGAGAGGATGCGGGAGAGAGAAGAGGGAGGAAACAAGCTCCGAGGAAGAGCTGGGCCGGAAGAGATTAGAATTTTGGATCTAGAATTCTGGAGAGGAAACGAGAAGAAGTACAGAAGAACCAAGCGAAGCAGAAGAAGACCAATGGCAGCCACAGCCTGCATTGCTGCGGAATATGAAGCTTTTAGGGCAGGACCCGCGGCGCATCAACTTTAGTGGAGCCGGCGCTCTTTCCACCACCTGCTTTGCCTAAGCCGAAGCCAAAGAAGGCCAAAGGAGGAGACGCGGGGAGGGGGAGGAAAGGGACCGGTCGATCCAGTCAATCGGGCAAGGCTATCTGCCCAGAAGGGAGCAACCTCGCGTTGTCATCCCCAGGATGGTCTTGCCTGATGGCATTGCCATGGCAATGCTACACAACTTCGACTTCACCGGTAGCATCCAGTCCATCGGGCAAGGCTATCCTGACCAGAGAGGGAGTAACCTCGCGTTTTGTCATCCCCGGATAGTTTTGCCTGATGGCATGCCATGCAAGGCTACACAAGATGGTTCGCCGAATCTGCCCTAACCCTTCGGCCCGTCCTTAGACCCGCAATCGCTTCAGTGCTTGATACCACACCAAGTAAGCCTACTATACCGTTGGACCTGGCCAATAAAAATCACACATGGGAGGCCTGCATCGACCGGATTTGGGATCATGTACCCGGCAAGGAAATGATGGGCCGGGCCCTATCCTATCAAGGATAATAGGTTCCCTCCCCTGCGCCGTGGTTGCGTTGGTTAACAAAAGTTCCAAAAACAAACTATGCCAATCAAAGGACTTGTAACATCAATCTCTCAGCTAGCTACTGCTACTCTCCAGTCCCCCGCAATCGCTTCAGTGCTGGTACCACAAAAGTCCAGCATACATCTACCGTTGGAACCTGTCCAATAAAACCACACATTGGGAGGCCTTCATCCGAACGGTATTTGGATCCTGTACCCGGCAAGGAAATGACTGGGTGGGCCATCCTATCCAGGATCATTATAGCGTTCCCCTGCGCCGTGGTGCGTTGGTTTAACCAACGGTTCCAAATACAAACTACTGTACCATACAAGACTGCAGCTGCAGCTAATTGTACCACAGAGTGAAGCCGAAAATACTCCCAGCAACACCAAATAAATCTGATCAGAAAACGTCTGTGATAAACAGATGTGACCTTCATTCAAAAGAAAGAAAAAAACATTTCCCTGCCCAAAAAAAATTCCAATACAATTACATGTCAGAAAAATTACAAACAACAAATCCTCTAAATTAGCAAAAGGGGTAATTAAACAGACCTATAGGCCCCCCACCCAAAATACGGTTTAAAAACTGCACGCGCCTTAACAGGCGTGCGGCCAGCCCCTTAGGAACGACGTACAGTTTTTCACGATACGCTTATCGCCGCAACGATTGCAACCGATAGCTTTTCGTATCGTGAACATAACCAATGGTTATCGTTGCTGAAGGTAGCTTACACACTGCTGATGCTTAGCTTTCAGGAAGAAGAGTCACGATACGGCTACGATAAAGGATTTAACAACCTACATTTTACGAGAGTCACCTGTCTACTGACACACTTGAGTCTTTAGAAATACGTATTGCCACTTCATTTTATTGCCAATCACCGAATTAAAACTCCACTTCCACTCCAACAATAGTCGGTGGTCCCAGCACAAAATGCTCTGCAAAGCTATCAATATTCGTAACACCCCTGTACCACAAGTATATTCGTTTTTGGTAGTTGAAATCCTTTCGCAAAACATAAACTACAATTTATAATATTAAAACATGAAACAAAATAGACTATTCTGGCACACCACGTCGAAACTAAGGAAAATTCCTTAAAAAAGATAACCTTTCTAGAACATCGCGAAAAAAACTAACCGTTTTGTCACTTATTTGGGGCATTGTGCTACGCAAATAGTATCCCAATTCCATTGCATGTTAATAAATGCCGTAAATTGGCAAAGTTTTACAAATGTGCGAAATTTAGTAAACCCAAATTTTGTTATTGCGATGCATGATTTACTTTCAGTTTTGTTCAGAAGAAAAATACTTATAGATCTTAATTACCAACACCAACAATATACAAACAAATATATTACATTGGCATTTAATCAACTCTCTCTTTATTTTTCTGTTGTTAAACTTCTTTTATGAAAATGGTGGTATGCCTATTAGGTTAATATAAAGGTTTGTGACATGTAAAACTTAAAATGTTAACCGCCCGTTTTGACAGTGATATTTAAAAACATTAAATCAAAAACCCTTTTTATGATTTTACAAAGATAGCGTCACTTAACTAGATAAAATGTAAAATTTGGTAAACTGATAGGCCGACATTGCAATAAAGTTTGTGTCAGTTTACAGTGGGCATAAGTTTGTAAAATCGCAATTTCCTGTGCCAGGCCTCTTTTCTTTATTTCGGAAAAAAGGCGTGGGGAAAGTTAACAAATAAAATTCAAAATATCCCTCATGGCGCATAGCTTAAAAGGCATACGGTTTGGGCTATATAGCTGAAGCCACCTTGTTTTACCCGTTTATAGATGTGGTCATTTGTTTTGGGAAACGCATTTGGTACCGCAATTTCATTTTGGAAAATCTTTTTTTTTTTTTAAGAATTATCAACATTCGCAGAATCGTTAGCAAATTAACCGTTAAATATTTTGGTTACCCGCCACTTTTTACAGTAATAATTAAAACCAAATAAAATCAAGCAACGCTGTTGGTAATTTTACAAAGATTTCATCGCGTAACCAGGTAAACGTGTATAATTATAAATGTTATAGTAGTACGGAAATTTGTTACGTAGGCCTCCTAACTAGATACAAAACAACATAAATACAAGTTGTAGAACTTTTGCGAAGGGCACTGTAAAAATCCCATATTTTACGTGTTATATAGAATAACACGTAGACGTGCAGGTCTATGTAAGTTGGTTTGGGTCGGGTTAACGTTGTGTGTAAATCACAGTAGGACATAAAATAAACTATTTGGCTCAAAAAACATTACCTATTTTTAATGAAAAAATTACCACATATATTTCAATTATGAAGCAGTGAATTTTGAACAGGGTGAATGTTCAGAAAAATTCTGGGTGGGCAAACTGGCTTAAAAATGTAATATCATTAAAATATCATAATTAAAAAGGACAAAGTGACCAACAACAAAAACTGCGTTTGCAGTTCAATCAAATCAATTATTTCGGAGGTATCTAAATCTACACAGAAATTACGGTATGCAGTTTACAATACCTTCTCCATGTCTGTTTACACACGACACCACACCAGTATTGCCCTGGAGCTAGTAACATTGTAACACATCTCAAGTACAAAAGGTTTGTTTGAGTGATTAAATAGGGAGAAGCCTGACAGGAATCCTGAAACGCGATTCTAAGTGCAGCAAGTGGTGCGTTACATGTGGGCCAAGACAAAGATTGTACAGGGGTCAAATTTTTTAAATTGCTCCAATCATGATGAAAAGTATTCCATAGTATGTGTCAAACCACAAGGATTCAGAAAAGTTATAGTTGTACTATGTATACCCTAAAGTTTCAGAGTTAGAGGGCCCTAAAAACTAGCAAAAAAATCAATAAAAGGGTCAAGTTCACTTGTACAGGGGTCAAATTTAAAATTGATTCGATTTGGATAAAAAATGTGCAAATTATTGGTGGGCCATGGATTAAAATAAGGAATAGTTTTGAGTGTCTCAAACTTGCTGTACGAAAGTAGGGGGGGTAACAAGATCAAGCCCCATGGAATGCATGGACGTGACCTTCTGTGCCCCCTCATAGGAAAATAAGCATTTTAAGGACCGTTTAAAACTATCCTTATTTTAACCCTATCGAAACTCCAACAAGCATTGACCATTTTTTATACAATCGGGCAACTTTAAAATTTGACCCCTGATACAAAAACTGAAATGACCCTATTATGATTTTTGCTGTTTTGTTAGCTATTACTCTGAAAGTTTAGGCTGTACATATTACAAATTATATACCTCATATATAGATCTGTCATCTGATTGTAGTCCAGTAAAACTTATGGAAAACCTAGAACAAATTGCAACAGAGGGTTTTTGGTTTCATCTTGTTTGTATGTCCCTACTGAACATCAATCCAAAAATCGGCAAAATCGGGACATCGGAAGTGGGCTAATTAGCAAAATCCAAAATGGACGCCAAAAGACATCTTTCAAGCCATGTATCTCTTAACACGGTTGGTTTTAACCCCATAAATATATTATTAATAGATAGAAATATGATACCAAAGAATCGGATCAGCTGGTTAAAAAAAAACATTTGACGGACCAGTGACGTCATCATGCAAATTTAACGTCAATTACGTCATAAGGGTGAAAAAAGAACGAAGTCCATGAGTAACTATGATTTGGTGTGAATAATATAGTAGAGTATGACGTAAAAGTGCTATAAAAACAACAAACAGAAGCAACAACAATAACAAAAATGATAATGATAACGATAACACTAAGTATGGTTTAAATTGCACTAAACTAACCCTAAATACAATCTCAAGGTTGCAGCTGCCCATATCATGCTTTGCCATCAGGAAGTGGCATTCATCGCATCGCATTAGGGTATTCAGCCAATGGACTGCTAACGCCTGTTGGTATATCGAATAGTCGCCACAAAAAAAACGGGAAAACCATAAAAAAAAATACCAGAAACATATATATGAGATTTGACTCCTGGTATTTCCAACTCCTTCAGCATGCAAGACGTAAGTTTTATATGGCCATGTGTCTTGAATTGGGGCTTACTCTATAGGGGGGGAGTTTCATATTCAAGGTAAGCACTCATTTTTTTTTTTTAAAGTTTATTTAGCTTGAAGTTGATACAAAATATCTTGATCGACTTTAATAGTTAAAATTAAGAAGATTGGAGGTAAACGAATGTGGAGGGTGGAGCAATTGGGACACGGCGATTGGGACACAGTACCAAGTATATGGGAGAATATGAACTTCAGCTCTTATGTTTTCTTTATCGAACAATCACATTATTTGAATATATCTATGGATTTTAAACCTAATTACTTCCCTTTAATTAGAGACCATAAATATTGTTTGTGGGACTCTAAAGAAAATGTAATAAAATACTTGATAATAACAAAGTTGGGGATTGAGTATACAATGGGCACCAATAAACATGGTTTATTCTATTTAATCCATATGGACTTGTTGATGCTTTAACATGTGACCTGCAAATTTGAGACATGAACACGTAAATCATACTTTGTAATACAGTTAAAACAATTTACAAGGGTTATAACCCCTATTCATGTTTACATTTTAGGAATGGTTATTGGATTTACTTAGCAAATATGAGGGTGCTTCACCAGAAGCTACTGCCAAAATGTTTTAAGCAGTCTTAAGGACTTATGCAATATATGCTCTTTGATGCAATTTCGTTACCAGTTGCTACCAAAATCATAAGAGATACCACGTTTTGTCTACTTTTTCATCGGTACTTTTATCAATAACTGCTTAAGGACCTAGCCCTACGACAATTTTGATAGCATATTCGGAGATTGGACCAATTTCCTTTCAGAAAGAAAACTGTTCTTTTCCTATGCTAGTATGTGTAGTTTGGGAGTTATAAAGGTTTAAAGGCTGACTCAGCGAATTTCGAAATATAAACATTTTTGCATAGAAATTAAAATAGACAACTAGAAATCAAGATAGCAACCTAAAATGCTAATCCAAAGGTAAAGATGAATGGATGTTTCGTTTCTAGCGTAAAAATTTATGCCTGTATAAACAGTGTCATAAGGATAACGTGTGCTACCAAAATTCGGGATCCGGAATTTAATAACAAGGTTGTGATTTTCAGGAGCGGATCCAGGATTTGAAAAGTCAAACATTACCGGGGGGCTGGAAGGTAACTTGTTCCAAAATTGGCTGAATTGCCAAGATTTTGCAGGATTACCGGGAGGGCGCGCGCCCCCTCCGCCCCTCCGCGCCTGTTCCAGGGGGGGGACGCCTGTTTTCTATTGAAAGATTCGTTTGAGCTCGTTATTTCCACATATGATATTATATGGACACCATTAATAAGCTGGTCCATATAAAAAACTATTATATGCACAAAACATGATTGTTTGAAATTTGAGTGCGCCCTCATTGGGAAAGAATCTCTGAGTCGGCCTTTAAGCTAAAAATTGATGCGTGGTACTTGAAATTGCAGACCGAAACGCACTGAACAGCACACTCAAAGACGCATGGCCATATGATGTTTAATCTATTGGTTCAGTAGCCTAGCCTAGCGTAAATGTCTATTTCGTTGCAAAGTCATAGAATCTCCATAAAACGATTTTCATAAATTATTTATGCACAAATGTTCATAAAAATGTTAAAAGGTGACGCTACATACAGAGCCGCGAAAACCAGGGTGGATGAATTAACCATAGCCTAAGCTAAAACTTTGCAGCACTGTTGTCGACGGGTTGTCGATTTCGGTGTTCGCTTTGGTTGAGTTTGTCGACAATGAAAAATGCTTGCCGATACAGCCCTACTTAGACTGTAATATTTCAAGAAAAGAAACAGCTCCCAAATAGCACTTGGATGACAACGCAATGGGGATTCCTGCTTTGTCCCCTACCACAAGTTCCTTTCACTGAATGTTTCCTTTATAGTGTGTTCTCATTGCTATGATTTTTGTATCTTTGCAGGGCAATCATTCAATAAATAGTAATGTCTGGAGTTTCATCCGATAAATTTTTTTAAAAGTAGAAGCCACCTTTAGTAGATCCGTTCACAGTAGAGTAGTAGATCTTCCCGTGATATATATGCCCACAGTAGATCCACCTGCAGTAGATCCGCCGCAGTAGATCCGCCCCAAGTAGATCCGCCTACAGTAGAACCACCCCCTACAGAGATCCGCCCACAGTAGACCCATAAAGTAGACACTCCACCCAGGTAGATCTACCCATAGTAGATCCACCTACAGTAGACCCACGTGCGTTATGGTGGTCACTGATGTGTAAAACCTGGAACAAGCTGCTTAAACTACTTAAAACTCCCCGAATGACGTAGATAACATAATTAATACATAATAATTACGTCATATTTGTGTGGTACGTCATAGACACGTCATAGACACGTCATAGTGCGTTTTAACAAGCTTATTTGATTCTTTGGTGTCATATTTGTATCTTCTAAACATATTTGTGGGGTCTAAAACCAACCATTTAGGAGATAAAGGGCATCAAAGTTGCCTTGGCGCCCATTTTGGTTTATGGCTAATGAGCCCAATTCCCAGTGTCCGATTTGTTGGCCGATTTTGTATATATTTCAGAGGGGGGTTGGTATTGTAACAATATTATACCAAAAAAACCTTCTGTTGCAATTTGTTCCAGAGTTCATATATATATTGGCTAGATTACCAGCTATTGGTTAAAGTGGAGGCATAAATTCAACTAGCTTCAAGAATTGAACCCAAAAAAGAAACTATGACCTGGGAGAGCGGGCATCGCATTCATGAACTATGCCCGGGGGAAACCTCTTCCCAGCTTAAAAGACTCGTACGAACTATAATGGTTGTAATATTGAACTGGGGTAAGAGATCGCATTTTGCTTTTGACGGATGGCCGAACCAGCTGGAGTCGGCCGAAACTGACAAGTACGGAGTAAAAAAAAAATGTTAGGCAAGTATGTCTGATGAAGGCTTGGCAAGGAAAGGAAAATGGCCTGAATCGCAGGCACCTGTATTCTGCTATGAGCCTGTAGAAGATCTGAAAAGGAATCAGAGATGCAGCTCATTGGGCTAATACCAAAACGGCAGGTTTAAAAATACACCGTTAAGATATTCGAGGATATATTTGACACCGATGACGGGCATCTGCAGGCCGTGTACAAGTTGCCTGAATTCGGAGTGTTGTACGCATCTTGCCGACAAAAAAAATGGCTAAAAGAAGGTCGAGTACGGTGACCGTTTGGACTCCAACATCACTTCCTGAACACAAGAAAGGTTGGATTGCTAATCTCATAGTTTGGACCCATTAAGTTACACAAAAAGGTTAAAACCATGCATGCATGCCATGGCCTACACATACATGATATATTATAGGCCTGTGTTGTTAGCATCCTGCCTTAGAAAGAGAATGTATTTAACCAATCAGTTTGACAAGAATCTAATATTCGGTATATATAAAAACCAAATATGACTGCTTTTTATTCGGGCATGGTTGAAAACTATAGGCCCTCGGTGATCTCGAAACCCTTTTACTATGCCCCTCGGCTGACGCCTCGGAATAGTATGGTTTCGAGATCAACTTGGGCCTAAGTTTCCAACCATTCCCCTATAGCAGTTCAATATTTGTTTTATACTATACCTTCTGAATTCTTATTGGTTAGGACACATATAACGTGGTGTGCTTTTAAACATGATTGGATCAATTTAAAAATTGACCCCGCGACAAACTTATTTGGGCCCCCCTTCTCCTTAAGGCACCATTTGCGCACTTAAGAATCGCGTTCAGGGATCCCTGGAGTCATGTCAACATATTAATCACTCAAACATTTTTGTTTACTGAGATGTGTTACAAATGTGGGCTAGCTCCGGGTTAGTACAAAATGCATACATGTATTACAAAACTACACACCTATACTGAGAAGCAGGCTCGACACCACACCCACCGCCGCACAGAAACTCACACCCTCACACACACACCCTCACACACAACAACCCACACACCACACACACAAACACACAACACACACACACACACTGACATTACTGGTGTTTTATAATAACAGAAATTCCACAAAAGGTCACTTTTTGCCGATTTGGGGTTTTTATCAAGGATTAAAATTGACAAAGCCCGATGGGTCTAGGGGAAAAGGGTGTACCGGGGCATAGGCGACCGAGAAAAGTTTATATTTTCAGCCCGCCCCCCGGTAAAAAAAATTCCTGCTCCACACAAATCCATGTGATAACCATGGACATGATGACGCAAATTGGGCGACGAAGCTTTTTTTTTATTTTACCCGCTGCTAGGATTTTAACACCACACAATAATCTTCCTTTCATTAAACTGCGATTTTCTAAACTAATATGTGCCTGTGCTAGCAACTTTTAAACACATAGCCAAATATCTTTCTTGAGACTGCACGCTTTTTTCAAGCATGATTTTAAGTCAAGTGCATTCTTAAATAATAGTTTACCTGTGTTAGAATTTTAATATCACATGAAACGGACGCTTTTCCTAAAATGATATTTGCTTGCGCTAAGATTTTAACACACATAATACTATTTTTTTTAAATGACGCTTGTCTTAAATTAATGATTTTGAATGTGCAAGGAATTTAACACCATACTCTCTTTCTTGAAACTGACGCTTTTCTGAACTAATATTTGCCTGTGCTCGCGAACTTAACACCACAAAATACATCTTTAGTGGAAACGGACATTTTTGCAAGTTGAAGCGCATTCTAAAATTAAATTTTCCGTTCTAGGATTTTAAAACGCCTATGGGCTCATAATCCTCTCTTCCTTTTTTAAACTGGCGCTTTTTCTAAGAATATTTTTTTGCTTGGGCTAGGATTTTAACACTAAAGAATACTCTTTTTCTAGAAACTGACGCTTTTCTAAACTAATATTTTGCCTGTGCTATGGAACTTAACACCCCACATAATGCTATATGACGCCTTCTTTCAAGCGTGATTTTAAGTTCAAGCTCCGCCGTCACACGGCCTGACCCCGATGTGTGACCACCGCAGTTCAATGCACCATACCAGCACACGATCACGCGGCACATCTCCATTGGTAAGCACGATACGCTGCAATGCGTGCCCGTATATTCCCGGGAAGTTTCCCTCAACGATTCGCCTGATTCGCCTAGTATGTACTTTTGCGATAAAAAAATCAATTTATTGGCAGGCAGTCTCCATTCAGAAATATGTTTCCTCTTTATAAAAAAGGGAATATTGTCTAATATTTAATGATTAAATTTATAAAGCTTATTTCATTGATTCTTAGTTGAATTCTAGAACTATATAGAACTAGAACTATATTTTTAAATTGTTTAACTAGTAAAATAAGTTGTAAATTTTTTTTGTTATTATTAAGCTTTATCATTCTATTGCATTAACTTAATATAATTCCTACGCTGTTTCAAAATGAACTGTTTTAAGCCTATTATAATTTTTAATAAATAATTGTTATAATCTTAATGTCAAAATTAGTATAATTCCCGTCTAGGCATTGCAGATTTATATTTTAAAATTAGATTTGTGATATAATTAACTAAATTTTATAGGCCTACTAGACAAATTAACATAATATTACCAAAATGCATTTGTTAATAACACATAAAAACATTGCTCTCCATCTATCTACTTTACTATATTGGTGACATTATGTCACAGGTTTACGTTATACGGTTCCAAACTAATAATAGGAGGTTGGCATAAAGCCCCTCACTACTTATCGCCGTACAATACGAATATTAGCAAAATAACAATTAAAAAAGTCATCAAAAAGATAAATTTGAAACGTCGCTTCTTGGTGAATCTGAGTAGATTTTGACTAAAATTTAATTTTAATATTAAAGTAAGAATTAAAACCTCCTTGCTTTAAGCATGCTTTAACTTTAATTCAATGAACCCTGCGCGAACATATTGAATGCCACGAGTCCGTGAAAAATTCACATTTTAATAGACGCATATTAAAACCTAGTATATTTGCTTAATGTAGAATGTTTGTATGATTAAAGTATAATTTTTATGATGGATTTCCGTCCCTGCCCATCAGAACATGATCAGAAGAGCCTGAGAGCTAAATTCGTACACAGCAGAAAAGCCTGAGAGTATAATTGGTGCACAGCAAAATCGATACCTGTACTTGAAATCGGGTGGTAATAAAAACTCGTGCTAACAAAAGACCATCTCAAGTGCATTATTAAACCTGCTCGACGCAGACGGGCTAATTGGGGGGTCTAATACGGGAGCCACGATACGTGGTAACGCTAGTGCCCATGTTTGTCGTTGACTGAGTGGAGTAAAATATCGTACGTATGTTGCCTCCTATCGTATCGTTACCTCAACTGTCACGATAAGCTTATCGTCGCAAAGATCGAGGTGATCATTAGTTACCGCCAATGAAAGCTCAGTTGCCCGGGTAAGATCAGGGGTTGCGTCCGAGTAAAAGTCAGGTGTTGGGACCGGTTCATGCAGTTGGCCCAACATTACGGTAAAAACGCACGCGCCTTAACAGGCCTGCGGCCCCCGCCCTTTAGTTACCGCCAATGGAAGGGTCAGTTGCCCGGGTTAAGGTCATGGGTTGCGACCGCGTAAAAGTCAGTGGTTGGGACACGGTTCATTGCAGAGTAGGCCCAAAATCGGTAAAAACTGCACGCGCTTGAACAGGGGTGCGAACCCGCCCCTACAGTTACCGCCAATTGCAGGGTCAGTTGCAGGGTTAAGGTCAGGGTGCGGACCGCGCGTAAAGGTCAGGGACTAGAACACTAGAAAGTTTTCATGCCTTGCCGCTAGGTAGTGAAAGTTTTACCTGCCGTGGCCGGGCTTGGATTCCCAGGTTATAAAATTATAACAATGCAATAATTTTTCAGGTAAGTATCAGAAGGCTCAGTGGATAGGATAAGCGAAACGGGACCCAAGACCGCTAGGATTCAGGTTCGGAATCCCACTAAAGGTAAATCAATTTTTGTTCTTTTTCTTTTTCGCATACCTTTTCTCACGTTATAACTTCACGTGATACAGTCAGTGATTACGCGGCACGTGATGATTTGTGGCGGGAAACTGCTAAAGTATAAAAAGGCGCGATCGGCCAGCGATCTGTTTCAGTTTAGCAATGGACATCATGATATCAAGTTCACAGACAGTCGGAAAGTGCGGAACGTTCGGAATTTTGGAAGAAGGGAGAATGAGAGAAAGGCGCTCTAAAAAATAGCCTAAAAACAAGCCGCGGGTGGATATCGGGGGAAGAGTAGCGGCAGGCAATGACAGCCGGACCGCAGGAAAAGGAAAATACTGCCGATATGAGATGTAGGGCAGCAAAGCGCGCAGAGTAGGGGAACCGGCGGAATCAACTTCATCAGCGGAGCCGGCGCTTCTTCCCCGACCTGGCTGGCCGAAACCCAGCCCAAAGAAGGTAAAGGAGGGCCGGGGGAAAGGGCACGGTAGCATCAAGATCATTGGGGAAGGCTATTCCTGCACGATCGGAGCAAATCAGCGTTGTCATCCCCAGGACAGTCGCGCCCGATGACATGGTTTTGCAACCCGTTGATGAAGCTGCGCTTGACGCGGACCCAACGGTGGTACCGACTTTAGCCAATGACATGATGAGCCTTGTAGATAAGAGATTTTTATCTGATGATGCCGCGCAAGCCAGCCCACCTCGACAGAAGGGTGCGCGTTAATAGACCGGGCAGAAAATGACCGAAGCGAGGACCGATTGACCTGCAGGCCATTCTACGGACAATCTTCAGATGGACGCCACATGTGACCCCGGTGCGACGACACGGTGTTCCGCGGTACACTGCAGTGGACCGACCTTGAACGCGACAAACAGAGCGTCCCCGGGACTATTTTGCGGAGTTTTTCTTCTTAATCTCTTCAGGAAATCGCCACGAATGGACAAACATCCGGTTGAGATGAGGAAGGGTGAGAAGATGACTCGGTCAGAGAAAATCGCCGCGTGGTTTGGTATCCATTGGTGTAGGGTCCTTATTCGCTAGCGAACGCCAAGGAAAGGTTATTTGGTCTCGACCCATCCGGTTTTACGAAACCCGATGATTTGCGATGCGATGGGTAAAAAGCGTTTTGAAGTCCTGTCGGGTAGCATCTCTTGTGCGAAACCGATACCGATCCAAAGAGATGGATTGCAAGAAGAAACCAGGAAGAAAATAAGGCATAATTCAATTACATCCGAAAGATCCGCGGGATAGAGTCCAGTCCGCCTGGGACACTTGTTCAGCGGAATGGCCAGGAGAAGTATAATTCCTGCATCGCTAGTATCTCTCGATGAACGGCATGGTTGCCGTACAAGGGCATTACGGTTGGCTGACGAACCATGGAATGCCGACCAAGCCTTACCAGCCAGGGCTTCAGAAGGTACGCATTATGCGAATGCGGCCGGGGATTACAGTGCAACTTTATGATCTATGCACCTTCAAACCACACCGCGGAAAGTGTGGATATCGCGTTCGAAGGGACATCGAGTCACCACAACAAGTTCCATCAAATTTAGTGGCAGGCAGTCTCCATTCTATAATATGTTTCCTCTGTATAAAAAGGAATATTGTCCAATAGTTAATGATTAAATTGATAAAGCTTATTTCAGGATTCTTAGTTGAATTCTAGAACTATATTTTTAAAATTGTTTAATATTAGTAAAATTACATTTTTTTGTTATTATTAGCTTTATAATTCTTTTGCCTAACTTAGATAATTCTACGGTTCAAAAATGAACTGTTAAGCCTATTATAATTTTTAATAAATAATTGTTATAATCTTTAATGGTCAAAATTAGTATAATTCCCGCCTAGGCATGCAGATTTATATTTTTTAAAATTAGATTTGTGATATAATAAATAATTTTATAGCCTACTAGACAAATTAACATAAATTACCAAAAAGCATTTGTTAATAACACATAAAAACATTGCTCTCCATCTATCTACTTTACAATGGTGATATTGTCGCAGGTTTTACGTTTATACGGTTCCAAAACTAATAATAGAGTTTGGCTTTGGCATAAAGCTCGTCACCCAACTATACTTATCCCGAAGTACAGTACGATATTAGCAAAATTACAATTAAAAAAGTCATCAAAAGGAATCAATTTGAAATGAAACGTCATTCTTGGTGAAAAAAATCGAGATAGATGTGACTAAAATTTAATTTTAATATTAAAGAAAGAATTATAAACCCTGCCTTGCTTAAGCATGCTTTATTCAGTGAACCCTGCGCAACATGTTGAATGCCACGAATCCGTTGGAAATGAAAAAATTCACAATTTTAATGACGCCTATTAAAACCTAGTATATTTGCTAAGGTAGCATCTGGTAATGAATTACAGTATTAATATTATGATGGATTTCAGTCCCTGCCCATCAGAACATGATCAGAAGAGCTGAGGGGCTAAACTGCGTACACAACAGAAAAGCGATCTGAGGTATAATTGGTGCACAGCAAAATCGTAAAACTGTGACTTGAAATCGGTAGGGTAATAAATAACTCGTGCTAAAAAAGACCCTCTCAAGTGAATTATAACCTGCTCGACTGAGACAGGCGGCTAATTGGGGGTCTCTTCTAAGACGGGAGCCACGATACGGTTAACGCTACGTGCCAGTTTGTAGTTGATGAGTTGGAGTAAAATATCGTGAGCTATCGTGGCCCTCTTATCGATCGTTACCTCAACTGTCACGAGACAGCGTTATCGTTGCCAAACGGAGGTCGCTCCTTAGTTACCGCCAATTGAAAGCTCAGTTGCCCGGGTTAAGATCAGGGGTTGCGTCCGCGTAAAGGTCAGGTGTTGGGAACGGTTCATGCAGTAGGCCAACATTACGTTAAAAAAGCACGCGCCTTAACAGGCATGCGACCGCCCCTTAGTTACGGCCAATTGAAGGGTCAGTTGCCCGGGTTTTAAGGGTCAGGGGGTGCGACCGCGTAAAGGTCAAGTGTTGGACCGGGTCATTGCAGTAGGCCCACATTACGGTTTAAACTGCACGCGCTTTTTAACAGGCGTGCGACCGCCCTCAGTTACCGCCCAATTGAAGGGTCAGTGCCGGGTTAAGGTCAGGGGTTGCGACCGCATAAAGGTCAGGGACTAGACATAGGAAGTTTAAATGCCTTGCCGGCTAGCGTAGAAAGTTTCGCGGGCCTGGCCCGGCTTGGATTCCAAGGTATAAATTATAAAAAATGCAATTCATTTTATCACGCGTAAGGTAAGTATCAGTTAGACGTGGATAAGGCGACGGACCCACAAGACCGCTAGGATTCAGGTTCGAATCCCACTCAAGGTAAATCAATTTTTGTTCTTTTTTCTTTTCGCATACCTTTTATCACAGTTATAAAATTCAGTGGATAACGTACGTGATACGCGGCACGTGGATTCGTGGCGGGGAAACGCTAGGGTATAAAAGGAGCGATCGCCAGCGATCTGGAACAGTCTAGCAAGTGGATCATGATATCCAGTTCAGACAGTTCGGAAAGTGCGAAAGTGCGGAATTTTGGAAGAGGGAGAATTGAGAGAAGAGAAGGCTAAAATAGCCCTAAAAAAGCGCGGGTGGATATCGGGAGTGGGAGAGTAGCGGCAGCAGCAATGACAGCCGACCGCAGAAATACTGCCCGATATGAGGTGTTGGGCAGCAAAGCGCGCAGTAGACTCCGGCGCATCAACTTCAACGGAGCCGGCGCTCTTCCCAGACCTGCTGTGGCGAAACCCAAGCCAAAGAAGGCTAAAGGAGCCGGGGAAAGGCGTCGCCTGGTCCGGTAGCATCAAGCTCATTGGGGAAGGCTATCCTGCCACGATCGGAGCAAAGAAATCCGCGGTGTCATCCCCAGGATAGTCGCGCCCGGTGACATGGGAACCCGGTTGATGAAGCTGCGCTTGACGAGGACCCAACGCTGGCACCCACTTTAGCACTGACATTGAGAGCGTGGATCAAAGGATTTTTAATCTGATGATTCCCGAGCAAGGCCAGCCGACCGCGAACAGAAGGGGGCCGAGTACATAGACGAGGCGGAAAATGACCCGAAGCGAGGACCGGCTGACCTGCAGGACCCTTCTACGGACAATCTCAGATGGACGCCCAAATTTGACCCCGGTGCGACGAAACGTGTTCCGCGGTACAATTGCAGTGGACCGACCTTGCGCTGACAACAGACGCGTCCCCTGGACATTTTGCGAGTTTTTCTCTCTTAATCTCTTCCAGGAAATCGCCCGCGACCACCCCCCCCGATGGACAAACATCGGTTCTGAAGAGAGAAGAGGGTGAGAAAGATGACCTCGGTGCCCGAAAATCCGCTGGCGTGGTTGGGTTAGTCACATTGGTGTGGGTCTTAATTCGCTAGCGAACGCCGACCAAGGATATTATGTTCGACCCATCCGGTTTACGAAAACCGATTATTTGCGATGCGATGGGTTGTAAACGCGTTTTGAAGTCCTTTCTGGTAGCATCTCTTGTGCGAACTCGACTACCGATCCAAAGAGATGGATTGAAGAAACCCAGGAAGAAAGAGAAAAAGAGCAATAAGTCAAGTACATCCGAAGCATCCGCGCTGGACGGGATAGAGTCAGCCGCCTGGGGACAATGATTCAGCCGAATTGCCAGGAGAAGTATAACTGCAATCCTGTATCTTCGATGAAAGCATGGTGCCGTACAAGGGCATTACGGTTGGCTGACGAACCTTCGAATGCCGACCAAGCCTTCCAGCCAGGGCTTCAGAATGTACGCATTATGGGAATGGGGGACACTGGAACATGTGAAACTTTACTGCCTATGCACCTTCAAAAAACACGCGGAAAATCGTGGATATCGCGCTCGAGGCGACATCGTAGGTCACCACAACAAGGGACATCAAATTACTGCGACAAGTGGTACGGATCCTTATCTATGAGCCAGGAAACTGGTGGGGCGCGATAACTATCTAACGGGGGGCCGTGAAAGAGAATTCACGTTTTTGTTGGGACTGCCCCCGACTTGACTTCTTAAAAGATACCGCAAAAAAACACGGGCCGATGTCATCAAGACCTGGAAAAGGCCCAGCGTGGTACATTTATGTTCGGCCAAAATGGGACACAACGTTTCACCCTGTGGAAAGACATCAAGGTTGTCCCACTAATTTCAACGCCGCATAACGGGTACCGCGATTCCAATGATCCCGAGAAGATCATCCGGCACTTTCGGCTCACCAAAGGCTCTAAGAAAGAGGCCCACATTTATCGCCGCTCCGCCGTAATTGTTGAATACAAAGTACAGGTGCGGCCCCCTCGGTGACAAAGCTGGATCAGTTTACGTGCATACAAACTCTGCTGGAGAAAGAGTCACACTGGGTGGAAGCAGGGTTGCTTTACTTCCCATGGTTGATATCAGCCGGGTCAATGCCATGGTTTGTACAATAGTGTCCCCAATGCGGCGCGGCAACCCGGGTGCTGATAAAATTGCTCGTCGTTCGAGGTTTATCCTCAATCTGGCCGAGGAGCTCATTGCCGGTTTCGGCCGGCTGGCGGCCAGTTCCCCCTGGTCGACCTGTAGTAAGGCAACAGTGCTCAACCAAATAGGGGCAGGGCCATGAGCTGGTTGATATGAGGAAGAGGCTCCGACACCGGTCGGAGATTGCAAGACACCGGAGAGAAAAAGAACGACGGCTTCAGGAAAGGTGTGAAGCGGACAAGTTCGCGGTGCAGACAGTGCGAAACGTGCGGGGTGCATCTCGGTCGGGTGGAAGGGTTTTTTTCTTATACCATCGCTTCCTCTTTTGTGAAGCTTTTGCAGCCTTGAATCGAGCGACCACCTCGCGGCTTAAAACAGCGTGCAAGTTGCGCAAGCATTTTGACGAATGACGGACGTTAAGGAAAGGTTGTGCGAAATGCTAGGGCACCCTGCCTTGATAACTTTGTCCGCTGACTTACTCGAATGACATTGAACGTGCCGCAGTGGTGTCAGAAAACACCAGTGCACCGCTGTAGTTGTGTTAAAAACATTGACCATAGGCCGACGCATACAGTGTTGTGCCGAGCAATAGTGCACTATGAAAAGACTTTTACATTTAAGATCGCTTAATGTTACACAAGATGGTGTGCCGAGTTAAGAGGGACCACCATCTGTTTTATGTGGCTTGACCGACACTTTTACTTTCAGCGATCTGCCCTAAACCTTCGGCCGGCCCCGGCTCTCTACAAGTTCAACTAACATCAAAGACTTGTCACATCAATCCTCTCAGCTAGCTACTGGTACCTCTCCAGTCCACCCGCAAATCGCTTCAATGCTGCTACCACAAAAGTCCAGTCTACATCTACCGTTGGACCCTGGCCAATTAAAATCATACATGGTAGGCCGTTTCATCCGACCGGTATTTTGGATCCTGTACCCGGCAAGGAAATGAATGGGCAGGGGCCCTATCTCCAGGATAATAATGGTTCCCCTGAGCCGTGGTGCGTTGGTTAACCAACAGTTTCCAAATACAAACTACTGCTACCATACAAGACTGGCAGCCTGCAGCTACTGTACCACAGAAGTGAAGCCGAAAAATACTACCAGCAACACCCACTAAATCTGAATCTTATCAGAAAAACGTCTGTGACAAGCAGATGCTGACCTTAATTCAAAAGAAAGAACACATTTCCCTTGCCCACAAATTCCAATACATTTACATTGTCAGAACAAATAAAAAACAACAAATTCCCTCTAATTAGCAAAAGGGTAATTAAATAGACCTGTAGGCCGAACATTCGTTATAAAACTCCACGCGCCTTAACAGGCGTGCGGCCCCCCCGCCCCTTAGTACCGTTCAGTTAAAGGGTCAGTTTGAGCCGGGTCAAGGTCAGGGGTGCGACCGTTTTATTCTAAGAGGTCAGGGGTTGGGGCCGGATCATGCAGTAGGCCCAACATTACGGTTTTAATTTTAGAATTTAAAACAAACGCGCCTTAACAGGCGGGCGGGCCGCCCTAAGTTACCGTTAGGTGAAGGCGTCAGTTAGACCCCGGGTCAAGGTCAGGGGTTTGCTCGGGTAAAAGTTCAGGGGTTGAGACCAGATTCAGCAGTAGTAGGCCAAACATTACGTTAAAACAGCACGCGCCTTAACAGGCGGTGCGGCCGCCCCTTAGTTACCGCCAATTGAAGAGGTAGGGTCAGGGTTTGCGACCGCGTAACTTAAATGACTTTGCCCGGCTTAGGTAAAAAGTTTCCGCCGTGGCCCGGTTTGGATTACAAGGTTATACAAAATTATAAAAACATGCCAATCATTTTTCAGTAAAGTATCAGATCGTGTAATGGATACGGCGACGGACCCAAAGGCCGCTAGGATTCAGGTTCGGGTCTCAGTCAAGGTAAGTGATGTTTTTCTCTTTATTTTTGTTCATACTTTTTTTGGTTACTCCCCGCTCCATGGGGGGAGGGGAAATGCCCGAGGGTGGGGAGTTATATTTTTCGCTTCTTTTCCTTTTCCGATCTTGTGACATTTCGCTGCCGTGGCCCGGACTAAGTCAAGGGTCCCTTGCCCGGGTCAAGGGCAGAGGTTATGACGGTTAGAGGTAAGGGGTGTGACCGGATCGTACTTGTGGCCGAACACCTTACGGTAATAATAAAACCCATGGTTTAAAAAGTCTTAACCGAGTCATTCCCCAAGAAATGACCGGGTAGCTTTCTAATAAATGTTGGCCCCCTACCGGTTTCCGGCAAAAACCTATTTAGGATTGGATATTTTTATTTAGGGTTCTATCTAATGTTCTAGAGAGTGCGTATATACCAGTTTCTGACGCAAAATGGCACCAGTCAGTGAGGTAAGATGGGCCATCGCTATGAAGTTGTTCTAAGGATAGAGTATGGCTCGCGACCTCGAACGTATACTATAGGAGGGCCCGTACATCTCAGACATTTCAAAATGAACTAAGGTCAGAGTTTCAGGAAAAAAAAAATAAGTCCAGAGCGGACCGCTTCCTGTTCAGCGGGAAGTCGCCCCCTCCTAGATCTTTGCGATGAAAAAGTCACGTTAGCCGGGCCACGGGCGTGTTTGAATGTTCAAAAATGAATAGTCCAGAGTTCAGAAAGAAAAAAAAGCCAGAGCGGACCGCTCCTTGTCAGCTTGAAGTCGCCCTAAACTAAGTCAAGAGCGGAATGCTTCATTGTTCAGGGAAGTCGCCCTAGATCTTTGGGTGAAAATTCCACGCCCGGGCCACGGCCAGGAGATTTTTCCATTAGAGGACCACTTCATTGGTCAGATGAAATGAAAATCCCCTACATCTACTAAGCGAACCTTGGGTGAAAGTCTCGTATCTTTCAAAAATGAACTAGTCCAGAGCGTTCGCTTCCTTGGTCTTCACCTGGAAGTGGGCGGTGGACTTAAGAGGAGCGGTCTCGCTGAATCTCGTTCAAGAAAGATCTAAGCTACCAAAAATTGACTAGTCAGGGTCGGGGGGCGCCCTACTCCAAATCCAAGCGTCCGGTGCCATCAACGGGAAAACATTTCCTATACGGAGTTAGGACCCGTCTTAAAGGGATATATAAAGGTTTCTCATGGAAAAGCACTTGTTTATTATGGAAATCCCCTGTGCTATATGATATCAGACCAGTGTTATTTACTAGATAGATTGTGCAAGAGAAGTGGAATTCACCTAGTGCTATATTGAAATGCAACTGTTGTAATCTAGAAGGTGAATGGAAATTCCCCCATGATTGTAAATTTAGAAACTGAGTCAACATGTTTGCTTTTGGAGATTAAAAACAGATTGAATGAATAGGGTAATTCCCATGAAGTAGAATTGGGAGGTGTTGAGGCAATGCAGATGTGTATTTTTTGTGAAATATGATTGACAGTGCGAGGTTAGTGTTTAGGTATGATGATGTTGTAATGCCTATTTTAGGTATTAGGAAAGGGTAATCTAGCTGTGAGTAGTTAAATACTGCTCACTTGAGAAGGACTCAGAAGAGCAGTTTGTAACAGGAGCTAATAGTATAGTTATATCTTAATCTAAATTAATGGTTAGATTATGTTACATAGTGCCAGGATGTAAATGATTTTGGATTGACACCGGAGTTTGAAGTTTGATAGCTTGAAAAACTGTCTCGTGTATTTTTAAGCCAGAAGAGCTTTCAATTTTGGAATCAAAAAGAGATTCCGGGTTGTGGTCCTAAATAAGAAACTTAGCGGCAGGAACGATGTTGGTGGTAGAATACCGGGATTTTGTTACTGTGGAATATTTAGGTCGTGAGGAACTTATTCAATCTTGTCGTCTTAAACTGCAGGACTGAGAAGATTCCAGATCGGAATATTAACTGAGGATATATAATAGTTTGACTTGTGCATACTGTCATTTTGGGGGTCTTCGCGTAAGGACATATCATCTGTTGAACTGCAACGCTTTGTTAAATTGGGACATAGTCAACTCTATAATACGCATATTATTCTTAACTAATTGTGTGTAATTTTAAGATATGTAATATTGTTTTTGGACAACCAAATGCTTGAACCAAACTGATTAAAATTATTAAATATGGTGATTTATAAAATTCAGATCATTGTGCACAAGGCTCATTTTATTGGTGTGTGAAAGATATGCGACCTTTGACGTCCACGGGACATCATAACAATATAATATATATATTATCTGATATATATTATATATATATAGATAGATATTATTATAGGATATGATAAACAATAGTTACAAAGATATAGACCTCTGGAAAGGCAACGGTTACTCTGAGTTTCACGGTATACCCTCACTGACGATCACTGGGGGGGTGCGATCTTCAGACGGATGATGACTCACAGTCGTGTCGGAACCAGTAGAATGTATTGTATATATACATTGCTCATATGGTTTGTCACGACTGAGGCATTTCCAGCAACTGTCTGTATCTTTTCCAAAGTCGAGGAGTGCTCAACCACTACGCGTAGTGGGGGGGGGGGCGTATATACCATCATAGTAAACAGTATTATTTTACAGGTGACTTATCTTTGAATTAGAGTCTCAATCCCATTAAGGATAGCGTAAAACAAACGACCCGCTGTGAGTCATCATCCGTCTGAAAATCGGTACCCAGTGATCGTAAGTGAGGGTTCCCGTGAAACTCAGAGTAACGGTTTCCTTTCAATGTCTTACTTTGGTGTAATTTAATAATTAACTAGACATAAATATACCAATCTGAGACAGTACCGTTCGTAGACCATATAACAAGTCCGTTTTGCGTGCGTTTGAAATTACTGCTTGCCGTTATTAATTCTCACACACCCTTCACAGAGAGAATACCCGTCCGTTTGTTCATTAAATTATTGTTTATTAAATATTAATTTAATTTTTTTCCGTTTAAATATCATAAACCCCAAGGTAATGTACTTGCAATGGTGACGCTACCTCGCACTCTAACTGGATCTTTGATATTAGACAATAGTAAAACTATAACCCGGTCTAGTAAACATATCAATAGCATGTGTTTACCAATAACCGTTTCATTTTATTTCTGAATATTTCTTATAATGCGAATTTATTCGCTTAACAGTTTTAATCATAATCCAGATGTTCGCCATCCACAACCCAAGTTTCCAGGTGCATACTATGTTTAACTCAACGTAAACCGCCTAACAACATATATTCACAAGCTGCAAAATACAGGCGAACATTTTCTTTTAAATCCGGAAGTATTGTCCGACCTCTCGTAGACGCCAGGTTAGAAATACCCTTTAACACAAAACAGATGAGCTTGTGCACAAATTATCTGAATTGTTATATAATAACACTGATATAATTTTTATCAAATGGGTTGAAAATTTGAGAGATCCTTCGAGGAAAATCATCTGGTTTAATCCCCCGTACAGTGCTAACGCCAAAAACAACGTCGCAGGACATTCATTAGACTGATCGCTAAACACTTTCCACCAGGGACCAAGCTGCCGAAAATCTTCAACAAAAACCACAAAACGATTTAGTAACTATATCCAAATCCATGTTTTAACCAATAAACGTTTCATTTGCTTCTGATATTTTTTTATAATGCGAATAATTATTCGCTTAGACATTTTTTTACTCATAAATCCAGATGCGGCCATCCCATCCTGGTTTCCATGGTGCATATAATACTCCCCGCCTAAAAATCCGAAACGATGTTGAAAATGCGCCGGTCAACAGTGCCACATCATGCTTCGTTATCAATCATTAAGGACACCTGTCAATAAGCAACACATTACGCGAACAACTCTCCTGGCATTTATTATTACCTACATACCTACATAACCTTTTTAATACAGTAAGTAATTTATATCGTTCGGATTTTTTAGGCGGGGAGTAAACATGTTGTAACTTAACTAAGACCTAATACATACAGGGTGAGTCAAAAAAAACTTGACCCTAATTGTGTCCGCCATTTTGAATATTTTAAGTAATTATTATAATTTTGATATTATCTTAAAGCTGATTTCATTATCTTAATTTACTGCAAAGATCTCCATCGGTTAGGTATAGACCGAGCTACAGTCGTTTCAAGCAATGTAGTCGGTTTTTCTGTTCAAGGATTCACATTGAAATGAAACGGCGTCGGCGAAGGAAATCCGTTGTCCAAAGAAAATCCGGCTATTATTCCTGCAGATTCTTGATTCGAAACACTGTAGCTCGTCCCTATACTTAAACCGATTGAATGATCTTTGCAGCAAATTAAAGATAATGACTAAGCTTTCTGCAGTACCACATATGTTAGATATTATTTTACTTACAAAATCACAATGGCGGACACAATCAGGGTCAAGTTTTTGGACTCACCTTGTAATTCACCAAGCGCAAAATAATCGGAACATTTCTTGAAATCGGTAAAGTATTGTCACGTCCTCTCGTAGACACCAAGGTCAAAAACGTAACCCTTTAACACAAACAGATGAGCCTTGTGTTATCGCACATGATTATAATTTATAAAATTGGTTGAAGACTTTTGGACTGTTCCCCTCAATTCACAATTGGTAAGATAGTTGATACACTCAATGTAAGATTCAACAATCTTCTAAATGAAGACTGAGCGCATTGGCCCAAACTGTGTTATCATGGTTTGGAGTGCTTAGGGTCTGAATATGTTAATTATGTTTTATGTGTAAAAATGTTAAACACGGTAGGGATCAGTCTCTTTTTTTTTGCCAATAACACAATTGAGGTCAAAAAGTACTTAAGTCCACCAATAGCAACAGTGATATACATAGCAACGTACAACTCAATGGTGTTTATCTAATGAGTTAAGACAAATAACAGGATACGGTGATTTTGAAAAATTGGTACAACGAATTTACTGTTTATTGTTTTTGCTACCTTTAATGAATCCTAGAGCATCTTTCATGTTTTTAGCAATGAAACACCGCATTACTCCATTTGATGCTAGATAAGTACTATAAATAGTTTGGCATTTTCCAAGTTATTGTGCAAGTTTGCAAGATTGCAAAATAGATAGTTTCCCACGATGTAAGATGATGCGATGCATATGATGTAAATTGTATGGGGTCCAATTGGACAGTGTTAGGCGATGTTTATTCATAATGATCATGTAATATTTATTTTTGGTATTGGGAAATACTAGTTCTGAATACTACTCAAGGAGTTGGCAAGTTAAGAACTTGACCAGTAGAATTTATCTCCAACAATGGTAGATTGGTGCTGATACCACAGTAGCTGGAAAGCTGAACTTTTAAGCCAAACAGAGCTTCAGTTTTCGGAATCAAAAGGCATGAACGATTCATTCACATGAGTCCAAACAACCCTAGTCTTAGGCCAGTGGTTTATGGTTTTTGAAACTGGTTCCCCTAAAAGGAATTCCAGTTTGTGGTCCTAAATATGCGACAGAGATACCTTTGGTGATAAAACACTTTGATTATTGTCCTGCGGAATATTAGTATTGTCGAAGGACAACTCCGTCGTCTTGAACTGCATATTGAGTTGACATTGAGTGTATCATTATTGAACTGCGATTGTGTTTTGGGTTTTCCAAATTCTTGAAACAATCATAAATTTGCTTAAAATCATATTAATCAGTGTTATTATATAAAATTCAGATCATTGGTGCACAAGGCTCATTTGTTTGTGTTTAAATGGTACTTCTGACCTTTGCGTCCACGAGAAATCAAACACCAAATTATTGACATTAAGTATACAAATAAACTTATTTAAAATTAATTCTGCGTGTTCACCAGCAAAATTCCAATGAGTCTGTGGAGCCCGTAAAATCTCCTTTTCCCGAAAGAAGTACACAGTTAAAGGCTGACTCAAGAGGTTTTGAAATGTTATTTTTGGTGGAGTAATTAAAGTAGTCAACTGTAGAACTAAAGATAGCCACATAAAATTCCAAAGTTAGAGATGAATCAAATTTTTCGTTTTCACGCAGTAAACATTTATGTTTATAGTATAACAGTGCCATAGGATACTGTGTAATAAAAAAAATCCGGATCCGGAGTTTTATAACAAAATTGCGATTTTCTATATGAAGGACTTGGTTTAGGAGCTTAGTAATTTCACACAGCGATCAGTATAGGAACAAGCATTATGTATATGCGAAATGCGAAAACAAACACGATTTGTTTGAAAATTGAGGGCGCCCTCAGGGAATATCTGAGTCAGCATTTTATTAAATATAGGAAACCATAAAGCCGCTGTTTTCTAATACACAAATAAGATAGTAAAAAACTCCACAGTTCATTAAAAACACCAAAAATATTTATTATTTACAAGTTTGCAGATAATTTTTTTTCTTTACAAAGGAAGCCATTAAAAAAGGCCTCAAACTATTAAAAATAGCTTGACCGGCAAGGACACTTGGATCAAAAAAGATTCAACAGTCTGTATCAGTCTGTATATTCCAACGAAAATGAATCAAATCTATTTATTTTGTACACTCAACATCCAAAATGGGAATAAAAGGGTTTATTTACAAAGACTTTGAAAACACCCAACACCCATGGGAACCAACAACAAAATAAGAGTTTGCTGTGAGATCAAATTCACATCGTAACCCTAGCAAAGCTTGTACAGCAATGATATATGATAGAACAAGAATTTGAAAGAGAAAAGGTGTAACAAACAACCAGTATTAAATGAAAGGAAATTTTAATTATAGAAGAATGAGAAAAACTGAGAAAAGCTGTCCAGCAGCAGGTATGGAAAGCTAAGTGTGACAAAAAAGAGGCTAAAGACAATCATGGCAAGCTACTCTGAACAAAAACAACGCGATCTGATTCTGTTGAGTATAATTGACCAAACAATGAGTAAGGTTTACCCAACAATGAGTAAGGTTTACTCAACTTTGACTAAGATTTTACTCAACATTAAGCTGTGTCCTTTGTACTCAACATTGAGTAAAATAGTTTTTACAGTGAACAAAAACACAACGCGATCTGATTCTGTTTTCGCGTACGTGGGGGTGACCTGTTGACAGCCTGGATGAAGTGACGGTTGACTGTAAATCTAAAGTCTTCGTTTTGTTATTCCAGCCCACATTTTTTCAAGTCCAAGAGATACTGCTGTCAGCAAGGACACTGCTGCCAGAATGAAGAATGAAATAGTGAAGCTTTCTGACATATCAAATAGGATACCTGTAAAAAATATGAAAAAAAAAACAACGTAACTGTTTGCATTCCGAAGTCAGTGTCTCCCATCAGATGACTTACATTTTGCCACTGTCATAAAGTTAGGGACGAATTCAATACTTAACTGGCGGGCGTTTTCCGGTTCTGCCCGGTTCCGCGCGGTTCAATTAATTGATTGAGTTTGCTGAATTACCTAATCGGATTAAAGGATTCATAAGATTGAGCGGATTAAATGAACCGCCTGGAACCGGGCAGAAACGGAAAATGCCGGCCGGTTGAGTATTGGTTTGGTCTCTTAGTGTATTAATTTAAATTAGTATTAGTCTCTTAACAATATCTAATTTACTAATATACCTATTTTAATGTTCCATCAACATATCACAGGGTACATAACTCGATTCCTAACCGTTGAATCGTCGATATTCCCGAAGAAATCAGTTTCCTAGTTCTTGAACAAGTTTTTCTTTCCTTTGTTTTTAAACAGATTTTTGGATCGATTGTTAAGGAAACAGCTTTTATTATAGCAATTCTACAGCGAATTTCGTATGCAACTTTTTGTCCAAATTACAAATTCATTCACAAACCCGATTATCGCCAAGCACTCGGTAATGAGAGAGAAAGCTAAGCGCAGGCGCGCTCTTCATACGATACTAATTTTCGCTACAGAGTGTTCCCGGTCGTGATATTTTTATTTCCGTAGTTAACTAGCTTGTAGTTAACTTGTTTGTAGTTAACTTGTTAACGTGTGAAATTACACTATATAGCGTCTATTTCACTTTAACAAAATTAGAAATATTTTTTTTAATTTAGTAGAGTGGAGTTTCGAACCTGCGACAGCAAAGAGATTAAGAAGCTTCTTAACCACTAGACTTTTTTGCGAGGGATTTGTTTCCGATGCTGGATTTTCAATTCAATCTAACAATCACAGAATAAAGCAGACTCATACTCATGCGTATATACACTAGATACAATAGAACGATCATATCACGTTATTAAATGACTGTGGCATTACAGATTATGTTGTAACACTGCAACGATAACTACGGAGGAAATTTTGCTTCCCCCAGCCGCCCTGAAAAAAGTTTAAGTTGTGACTGTTTATAGCAGTTTTTGTCATGGCCGTACGCAGTTTTTTAGGGGGTTACGAACTTCGAAATAGGGACTTTTTTGTAAGGTGGACCTAACCCTTTTAAAGTCCCTTTGGCTCTTTGAACATCTCATTGCCAAAAGATGGAGCTTTCTTTTTGTCAAATTCATTCTAACATTTTGGAAGTTTTTCATCCCCCTTTTTGCCCCTTTTGTGGATAGAGTTGTATTTGATTTGGCACAGAGTTTTTGTGATCCGTTCTCCCTTAAACCCGATAATGAACAATTGATTGGCTTTCGTTTCTCTTCTTTCTGGCAATCGTTTTCATTTTTGTTCTGTACTTCGTATCTTGAATGTATCCAATTATGCGCCTATTTTCTAAAAACATCAATCCAGCACCTCTTGTAAGCAATACAGCACATTTTTGGATGAGCGCCCCCCCAATTTTTCCGATATTTTGAATTTTTTCATTGCATTGTACTTTTGGCTAGTAAACCAATACATTGTCGCAAATAGGAATGCTGTAATTAGAATAATTAATACGAGATCTCCTCCTATTAATGCAACGACTGCTGGAAGCGTTCTCCCATAAGAAATAGCCGGAAAAATTACGTGTCTACGCTCAGCCATTAGTTTTCCGTGGGTTCTGTCAAGTCAAGTTAGAGGTCATTTTCGTGAGTTGGCACTATTTTCGGACTATTCACCTTGGATGGACATACATTTGGCGATTCCATCTCCGCCATTAATTACAACACGGATCCTAATTCTACTTACAAAATCGCTGCGATTCTTTTATGACAAATAATAATTCATTTTTTGGAGCATTACCACTCGCATGTATAGTTTACTAGACGATTACCGCCACCAAATCAGTGCAAAATTCTCAATTTTTAAAATTGGGGCCTCATCAAAAATTATTTTGCTTTAAACTATAAGGAACAATCTTTTACAAGCGATCACCTGAATCCATGATTTTCACCTTTATTAATTAGTTCATTCTTTATTCAAGAATAAATGTATGATTTGTTGAAGCGGTGCGCTCCTCTCTCTCTCACTCTCTCGCTCTCCGTCTCTCTCTAAAATACGTCGATCAAACCGGCAATAATCGTTCTTTTTCTTTCACGCACAAACATATAAACTTTCAACTCTCATTGGTTTTGGTATTGATATACATCGAAATAATCGGGTACTTTTCTCATTCTAATCGACATAAATGCAAAGATTCGCTTTAATTTTCATTTGTTATAAGCATTTCAGGTAAATTTTACAACTATTAAATGTAATTATTTGTGGAGACGGGATCAAAATTAGCTCTTACTTTCGTTTCTCATTGCCTTCTTAGTTTGACCTATTTTCGAAGCTAGCGCATGATTTCTCATTGCCATTGACAACCGATTGAAAACGCTGCAGCAAAAATAGTGGATTACAATCATGCAGCAATCATGACAGTCATGAACGTAACAGTAACGAGCATTTTAAGCAATTTAGGCTATTTTACAGAAATATTTCTGACCTGACCTATCGTTTTGTAGACTATAGTGATGGCATTGAACAAGCCTCGATACGGATTTCCGTAAATGACGTACTGTACTAGAGCGTAATGAAGTTACGTTATGTACGTGTAGTGTCTGTTTACTGTTATTATGAATAACAGTCATGGTGAATGATATTACATTTTACACGTTCGTTTACTTTATCGTTGAGGGCGGACAACAGGGCCAACAATTTCGCACTTAGAGCTGGACACAAACGAACTTCTTTACAACATTATTAGATCATATTGAAAAGCGCGGCACTGCTTAATATAATTAACCTTGGTTGGGTCACCTGTATAGCGCTATTCCAAAGCACAGAAAGCTTGGCTTTGGGCCAAATTAAATTTCATTCTGATTTTGCTCATAATAATTTCGTAGAAACTTAGTACAATTTGGGTTGCAATAGATCAAAGTCCATATTAGCGAAAATGAGAGTGGTTTAGTTCTGACATCGTCTTAGTCCTCTTGACACTGTCAATATGCACAAAGCAAACCACACTTCTTCAAAACATTTCCCATCCATGACATTGTTCCATTATACCGTTTTGCTAGTACCGATATCCCGTACTCTTCAGTCAATTCACATGGGCTATCGGAACCTCTTGTCACAACGCATTGTTCTTTTCCAGGTTTCCCCTGATTGTACATGCACGACCCCATGCAGTAATTGGTTGGGATAGATCACACGACATGCATTATGCAGGGTGTAACGTCGCAATTAGCATGTCGTGCCTCGCTTTTTTGGTGGTTTGAGGATTCTTTGGCGTGTGCATCGCAGTGGAGTAGCGGTGCCCGGCGGCAAACCTAGACTCCTTTATAAATATTGTTGAGTGTCAGGTAAAAGTTTGTTTGTGCTTTGTCATGATAAATATTTTCAATTATGCCGTCACGAACTCTCTCATCAATTTGCCGAAGTTGGGTTTCGTAGCTGGCTTGAATTTTTGGGAAACTTCGTCACATGTGTACATGTGTAGCACGATTCAGCATTTTCAGTACGCGTATACCTCGGTACGCGGGTGAGGATTCGCCTTTTCCTATATCCCTTACATCCTAAATGTCATGTATTGTCACTTTTCAAAAATCACGCAGCAGACGCTTGCCTTGTGTTTACGGGGAAAGTGCTCCTAGGTCTTACAAGACAAATATACAGCGGGGTGAATTTAGTATTCTGCCACCACATCCGTAGGGTGGTGGCACAATACAAATTCCTTCCAATACCGCTACCTCCCTTTTTTGCGGTGATCGTCAGGGTGCTAGTCGTTTTTCTCTAGGGATATTTTGTTGCAACATGCCACCAACTCCACATTCACATTCAAACCCAACGGCTAGCGCCGTGCTGAATGACAAACATTATGTACTCGGAATTGTTTGGCTAATTTTTAATACCCTGACTACAGCCATAACTTCCCTGTAAATTTGGTCTTGCTGCGTGTGACTGTTTGTGTGTTGTTCTAAATTGTTGTTTAGACAATTTTGCTTACCTGTAAGAAACCCCTCCATGACGGCGGTAATTCCTTATAAACATGAGAGCATGGCATTGGCAGTCACGTATTTATGTCACATCACTACGTCCTTTAAGGCACGGCAATAAATGTTTCCACAAGGGCTTGAGTATTCCGCATCCAAAGCCAAATATGAAGTGACGATTGTGCATAATCCTGAATAACTGTAATATCGTAGTAAAGATAAGAGTATCGAATCACGTAGGAAGACCCATACCGCAATGTTGATATGTTAAGATTGTGTGAACTGAAGGAAGTACGATTTTAATGGCAAACATACCGATCCCTCCAAAAGCTACCACAACAGAAGATTCACGGGAAGTCCGGTAGATATAGAAAATGAAACAATATATATCAACCAACCGATGTATACGTATCCATTCACGATCGACGGAACTAAGACTCGAGCGATGAAAGGAACACCGGTAAGCACTGAGTACAAGTTCATATTATCCTGAGGTAATTTTGATCCAGACTTGTCACTGGGTTGTTTGGGAGTAAACCTATCTGTTGCCGAGAGAAATGATTCATTCTCCCCTTCATTTGTTTCTTTACGTTGACGCTGATTTCTAAACAGAGCTCCGGCATTCAGCATTTTCAGTACGCGTATACCTCGGTACGCGGGTGAGGATTCGCCTTTTCCTATATCCCTTACATCCTAAATGTCATGTATTGCCACTTTTAAAAATCACGCAGCAGACGCTTGCCTTGTGTTTACGGGGAAAGTGCTCCTAGGTCTTACAAGACAAATATACAGCGGGGTGAATTTAGTATTCTGCCACCACATCCGTAGGGTGGTGGCACAATACAAATTCCTTCCAATACCGCTACCTCCCTTTTTTGCGGTGATCGTCAGGGTGCTAGTCGTTTTTCTCTAGGGATATTTTGTTGCAACATGCCACCAACTCCACATTCACATTCAAACCCAACGGCTAGCGCCGTGCTGAATGACAAACATTATGTACTCGGAATTGTTTGGCTAATTTTTAATAACCCTGACTATAGCCATAATTCCTGTTAAATTGTCTTGCTGCGTGTGACTGTTTGTGTGTTGTTCTAAATTGTTGTTTAGACGATTTGGCTTACCTGTAAGAAACCCACTCATGACGGCGGTAAGTCCGTAGAAAACATGAGAGCATGCAATTGCAGTCACGTATTTATCCACATCAACTACGTCTTTAGCAGCAATAAATGTTTCAGGGCTGAGTATGCCCATGCCAAAACCAAATATGAGTGACGTTGTGCATAATCCTGAATAACTTGTAAATATCGTAGTAAGAATAAGAGTAATCGCCATCACGTAGGAAGACACATACAGCAATTGTTGATATGTTAAGATTATGTAAACTGAAGGAAGTACGATTTTAATGGCAAACATACCGATCCCTCCAAAAGCTACCACAACAGAAGATTCACGGGAAGTCCGGTAGATATAGAAAATGAAACAATATATATCAACCAACCGATGTATACGTATCCATTCACGATCGACGGAACTAAGACTCGAGCGATGAAAGGAACACCGGTAAGCACTGAGTACAAGTTCATATTATCCTGAGGTAATTTTGATCCAGACTTGTCACTGGGTTGTTTGGGAGTAAACCTATCTGTTGCCGAGAGAAATGATTCATTCTCCCCTTCATTTGTTTCTTTACGTTGACGCTGATTTCTAAACAGAGCTCCGGCATTCAGCATTTTCAGTACGCGTATACCTCGGTACGCGGGTGAGGATTCGCCTTTTCCTATATCCCTTACATCCTAAATGTCATGTATTGCCACTTTTAAAAATCACGCAGCAGACGCTTGCCTTGTGTTTACGGGGAAAGTGCTCCTAGGTCTTACAAGACAAATATACAGCGGGGTGAATTTAGTATTCTGCCACCACATCCGTAGGGTGGTGGCACAATACAAATTCCTTCCAATACCGCTACCTCCCTTTTTTGCGGTGATCGTCAGGGTGCTAGTCATTTTTCTCTAGGGATATTTTGTTGCAACATGCCACCAACTCCCCGTTCAAATTCAAACCCAACGGCTAGCGCCGTGCTGAATGACAAACATTATGTACTCGGAAGTGTTTGGCTAATTTTTAATAACCCTGACTATAGCCATAATTCCTGTTAAATTGTCTTGCTGCATGTGACTGTTTGTGTGTTGTTCTAAATTGTTGTTTAGACGATTTGGCTTACCTGTAAGAAACCCACTCATGACGGCGGTAAGTCCGTAGAAAACATGAGAGCATGCAATTGCAGTCACGTATTTATCCACATCAACTACGTCTTTAGCAGCAATAAATGTTTCAGGGCTGAGTATGCCCATGCCAAAACCAAATATGAGTGACGTTGTGCATAATCCTGAATAACTTGTAAATATCGTAGTAAGAATAAGAGTAATCGCCATCACGTAGGAAGACACATACAGCAATTGTTGATATGTTAAGATTGTGTGAAATGAAGGAAGTACGATTTTAATGGCAAACATACCGATCCCTCCAAAAGCTACCACAACAGAAGATTCACGGGAAGATAGTCCGGTAGATATAGAAAATGAAACAATATATATCAACCAACCGATGTATACATATCCATTCACGATCGACGGAACTAAGACTCGAGCGATGAAAGGAACACCGGTAAGCACTGAGTACAAGTTCATATTATCCTGAGGTAATTTTGATCCAGAATTGTCACTGGGTTGTTTGGGAGTAAACCTATCTGTTGCCGAGAGAAGTGATTCATTCTCCCCTTCATTTGTTTCTTACGTCTATGCGCGGATTTTAAACAGAGCTCCACTAAATTGAATTCATGTTTAGTCCACTGAGCATAATCAAAGCGCCTCTCACCCCATACATACCAAGAAACGCTTGTGTCACAAGAGGCATCACTATAACACCGATAGCAGTTGCACAGCAATACAAACTAACAGCAGTATTGTAATGCTTATCAAAGTAATCTGGAACCAGCCCGGTTGCAACGTTTACCTGGAGTAGAAGGAATCCTGAATTTCAGAAAAATAATAATAATAATAATTTTTAAAATTGGATATTTTTCACAATTGTGTTGATAAGTTTCTAGTAAACTATACCTGCGAACAACAATGCCCAAAAATGTGTGTTTGGCATTAAGGGAATGATTGTGTAATTAGAATCGGGATCCCGAATGTAATTTAACGGCAAAGCTGGACACGCCAATGTTATGTCATGATGAAAAAGTGGCACCTCACAAAAATGACCTCAAACTTTACTTGTCTAAACCTCATTTTTCATTTCAATTTCATTTCAAATATTTCATCTCCAGACTAAGTCGACCGACAGAACAACTAACTGACTAATGGAAGAGCGTAGACACGTACATGGCGCAATTTCTGTGCTATTTCTCATTGGAAGGACGCTTCCAGCAGCCGTTGAGTTATTATCGGAGATCTTCGATATTAATTATTATTCTAATTACAAAATTCCTTCTTTTGCGACACATAGAGAACTGCGAGCGCTATCATTCAAAGGTATAGCTTACTAGCCAATTACCATACCAATGCAACTGTGCAAACATCTCAAAATATTTGGAAAATTGGGCGCGCTCTTCCATAAATGTGCTGTTATTTCTTTAAAGTTTTATTACACTGTATTGCATGCATGCAGTGTAAGTCTCAGTCTCTGTACAATGACACCAAAATGATAAGAATTGAGTGACACTCCTTTAAAATACCGGTTGACCTGAAAGAGAAAGTGCAAAATTTCAATACCTGTACTCAGTTTAGGGTTGCTTTACGTAAGAGGAATGTGCCAAATTTGTTGAGTTTGCTTTACCAACCTCGGCAGAACAATCAACCGCGTCATTAACATTGACCGGCAGCTTACTTGAATCAGAACGTGCAAAGGTATCCTTGAGGAATAACCTCCTGTACTGCCTTGCTGGATTTTCCTGGGGTGCTAGCACATCCACCCTATGCACCAACGCCCTGGCTCTGGTCTACATCTCTGCTGAGTATACCGCCCCAGCATGGTGCAATACCTCTCACACAAAAAAGCTTGACACAGTACTCAACGAGACAATGGGAACTATTATTGGCTACCTACGTCCCAAACCCTTGCGCTTCTAGCAGTGCTTTCAGGCATTGCAACCGTAGTGCTTCGGAGTGAAGGAGAACATAACTGGTGAAGACGGCTCTGTTTGACAACAAGCCAAAAAGAACCTTGTGCCAAACTATTGTCAAAGAATCACACTAGCGCGGCAGACAGAGAATGCGCTCTCATCGACCTTTCTGCGGCAATGTTAAGCTCTCGTCGACCCTTTCCAGTCAACAATATAAAGACAAGAACACTACCTGGCTAGCAGGCGCGCATAACCAGACGTGAACCTGGGGGGGTGAGGACTCCAGAAGGTTCACGATTGCTGTACCAGCTTCAAGTTTCTGGCTCGCTCGCTGGCCGGGTAGACATTTTTTTTTTTTTTTTGTTCCAGTCGGCTCGAAATTCTGAAGCCGCGGGGGGAGGGGGGGCGGGGGGGGGGGGGACGTGCTTGGAACGTCGACCTGGACGCCCGCACAGAATCATTATTACTATTATTCCCTCTCCTTCCCTCTTCAATTTTTTCACTCCGTGTTCTTCTCTCTTTCTGGGCTTCTTTTCCTTATGTCACATTTATTCTTTTTATCTCTCCTTTCACTTCGTTCCATTATTTTACCAAATTTCCTTTATATTCTATCCCTAAATTCCTTTCTTTCTCTTCCTTCCTCTTTCTTCATCGTCCCTTTTCCTTCTCTTTCGCCTTTCGTCTCTTTCTCCCCTCTTCTAGTCCCCATTATTGGCTATCCGTCCATTTTAGGTTTTGCGGGGGGCAGGTCTCCCCCCCCCCCCCCCCGCTGGTTACGCCAAGACCAGACCAAATCACTGTCACACCCAGGACAGAACTTCCACTTGGTAGCAACATCAACGTAAGGAACGAGTCACTTAGAAAAGGATTCGCACAGCAATAATATGTACCGATGCGGTCTCCATCTCAGACTGCGGATCACATTCTCAATGAGTGCCCTACCTTCATCCACATAGACTTCTCAAACCCCACAACAGTCAACAGTGATCTGGCCCACAACTTCATATATTTAGCTTTTTTTTTTTTGCCTTTTTTTTGTTTTTGCCCTTTATACGCAAGAAGAAGAAGAAGTCTAACAAAGACAGGAAAACGAAACATTCCAAAATACTGTATTTGAAAAAAAACAAGTTTGGCTTTATTACCTCCAATAACGGATGGATGAAACAAATGCTGCGATGACACGCCTGGACACCGCGTCCTCATGTTCTAACAAGGTTCGCTAAACGGGTCTGTGGGATCGCATCCCATTTGACTCGACTAAGATTCGGCGCAGTTCGGCCAGAGTTGTCGCATTGATTACTCTTGAACGGACAGCTCTACTATCAATCTGATCCTACAAGTGTTCAATAGGATTGAGATCAGGGCTGACAGGCCACTGAAGTCTTTCAACTGTTTCATTCTCAAGATACTCATTGACAATCCTAGCACGATGTGGACGGGCATTATCGTCTTGGAGTAGGGCATGGCAACTTGCCTTAGAATGTTATCTCTGTAAATGACAGCATTAAAGTTGCCTTCAGTAACACGTCTTGTCTGTCTTCCCAGTTATGGAGATTCCACCCAAACCATCACGCTGCCTCCACCAAAATCTGTCACGCTATCAATGCAACAGTCAGCGAAATGTCTCCTCAAAACTTTCATTCTACCTTCCAACTTCCGCAGGCAAATCTGGATTCATCTGGAAACATGACTTTCTGCCACATGTTAAAATTCCACCGATGATGTTGCCGACACCTTAACCGGGCATGGTACAGTATCATTACTGGCTTCTTGCCAGGTTTACGTGCTCTCAGATTGGAGTACTCATGTAATCTGCCTCTGATCAATAGATCAGAGACCTGGCGTCGATACCGTCCCGCAAACCGTGCCTGCAAATTTCTGGAAGACAATCCGATTCCGAAGGACAGAGAGGGTTTTGTATTTTGGTACAGCACTAGAGCTTATCCCAACATTGACTGCAACTTTACTCTGGGGTATGCCAGCTTCAAGTTGCCCTATGGCGCGCGGCTTCTCTACATGTGATACTCTCGGAATGATGATATACTGAATGACCGTTTTGAGAGAGTGACCAGCATTAAGATTTACTGTGTATTCATCCATGTCAAACCATCTGGAACGCTCTTTGTCATTTTCTTATTCAAAGACCCGGGTTGAAAGCAAACCTAATCTTTATGGCAGTGGTGTACAACCCTAAACAGTTGTTATCTGAGAGTACAGTTATAATTTGGCAAAGTTCTATTCAGACCTACCAGGATTAAAGGAGTGCACTCACCATGAAGAAATCGGTTCTTCACTGGTTTTCATTGCGTGAAGACGCGGATTGGGTACCGGTCTCGGAAAATTATGGCTATCCAATAATTGTCCCTGTTCTTGGACTACGTCTATCTAATGTTCTACAGAGCTTGAATATACAGCCCCATCTTTTCTTTGAAGAGTCAAGGAAATGCTTTATTATGAATATTGTGTTGGAGAGAACCCACGCGAAAAGGGGGGAAAAGGGCCAAATGACCAGTATTACCGGTGCAGACGCAGATGGAAACCACTTACAATTGATTTCGGGAACTATGAAAGAGTCATTGATACGGTGAAGGACCAGAGCCCCCAGAGGAAAAGACAAAGAAGCGGAAATCCCCTTCTACAAAAGAGACGGGATAAAAGAAGGTTTCAGCATGGTTTTAGGCCCGGAAAAACCGGGATTACTACCAAGGCTAAACAGCTGGTTATACAAAGCCTCGGATACCCAAGACAATGGCAAGCGCAGGGTTGTTAATCTGGACGCGTTACCAGATGGTGGTTGAAAAGGATATGGTATGGACCACTCCTCCGCTATTGGAGGGGCCGATAAGGACATCAGTCCATGGCGATACCTGTGATAGTGATACGGTACCCGAGCACAGTGTGACAAACATATAGTATTATATTTACACCAAGATGATTGATGATGATGATAACGCCAAGTTGTTTGCTTCCCTTCACCAAAGACACCGTTAAAAGGTGGACCTGAGATTTACCACTGAATATGCAACGCAAGTGTAATAAATAAACATACCAAAAAAAGTAATACTCACCACCCCTGAAAGTCTGTCAAGTTTCAACACGATACATTTGTTATACAATATGGGAATATAATTTGAGCAGTGTTTATTACGCGTATTTGACACATCATTTGGGGCGATCGAGTGAGTATTGTTGAAGGTCATGCCCACTTGACCGAACTCCCACCCCAGGATCGCACCACCCCAAATTCAAGAAGGGCGGTGTGAAAGCAAGATATAGTTGCGGCAGGGAGCACAGTCCGGACTCATAGACGACTAAGAGAATAAAGCTGTGAAAACTACAGAACTGTCCAATCAAAACTATACATCAAACTAAAAAATTGAATTAAAAAAAAAATATAAAATTAAAAAAAATATTTTTGAAGATATTTTGAATATTTCGTTACCAATATCCTACGCTAAATCCTAGCTTTTTTATTCATCCCAATTTGCTGGACTCTAAGCGGAGCTAGGCAGTTGAAACACGAAGGATAAAATACCACTTGGGCCAATTTCACTGAAGGTTCAAGAAACTACCAGTTAAGGCGTGTTGTAGCATCCTTGTGAGATTAAACCTTTTCCAAACAAAAGAATATTGTACAGATCAGGGTGATGAAAGGCATTATCATGCATTGAACTAATAACTATCTTATTTTTCAGGGTGAAGCAATTTTATGTTGTGGGTGTTTGAATGTGGGACTCACTCTCAGGGGGGACATAATCATGAAATTCATGGAAATTGGAGGGAATTGACTGCAGGCATATAATTGTTTGTAACCAGTTACATGTCTGTGAGGGACAAATGTGTGGACAAACGCTCTAATGTGGAGGGACCATTTACCCTTCCCTATATTCTCCAATGCCTCAAAGATGCCATGATGAATATGATGAGAAAGCGGTTCAACCAAAGTAGAGCAAAAGGAAGGCGGTTGTGTTCAAAGGGTCTCAGCCCGGTACTTTAACAAGGGGTTTTTATTTTTCTACCTTCTGCTGAAAACCTGGCGTAAAGCCCCGCGAGACAACAAGACTGTTTCGAGTTGAATTTCCTAATTCTCATGTATTTATTAGCAATTGTCACATTTATAAAGTATAAATATGTTATATCATAATAAATCAACACTTATACTACTTTTTATTTTCATTTTCAATAAAGAATGTCTTGAAGGTGATTTTCAATGGAACTGGTTGATACAGGATAGCCGAAACTGACCCCAACAGGTTTTTCAACTGTCTCAGATAATAACCCTAAACTCTACACCGACCCCCAAATTACACCAACTAAAAATCTCATATGAAAGCTTGAAACACTCCAAAAAAGAATCAGTAAAACTTAAGATGAGATTGAACTTTAAATTTTTGACCAAAAAAAAAAAAAGTTTTTTGGGGGACAGTCTGGAATGTTGAGTGAAGAGTAAATGATCGATTGCCCTATTATTCAACCATTGTTCCGGACGAGAGTACGCCGGACGATAATTACTTCTACACCGGCTACACGACCACCTTTTTGAAATGTTTAAATGTAGAAGAAAGGACAAATTTTATGGGGTTAGCTCCACCTTACCTATTTTTTTTCATTCTGCACCCCCAAATAATAATCAAATAAGAAGAATAAGAAGAAGAATAGAAGAGAAGAAGCAAAGAAGAATAAGACAGAAGAAGTAAGAAGAGAAAAAAAGAAAAAAAATCCTGCGTCAGGCCTAGTCTATCTGTTCAAGATAATATTAAGAGTGCGGTATATGTACATCTTTTATACAAGTGGGCATAACTTCAACAAGACTTCATCAATCACCACAAATGAGGTGTCAAAATACGCGTATATAAACCACTGCTTCAAATTATATCCCATAATGTATAATGCGATGTATCGTTTGAACTTGACAGACAGATTTCAGGGGTGGGGAGTTACTTTTTTGGGTGTGTTTATTTTCAATTTAATGAAAAAAACCTACAAACTTTTAGCTTTACTGAGTTTGTTCTCATTCCGTTGCCGAGATATTACAACTTTTCGGCAATTTCCGGAGAAATTGAATAAAATAGGCCCAAAAATGGGGAAAATAAGTTTAAGAATTTGAACCAAATAAATTATTTAGTTCCACATTGTCTACCTGGGACCTGTAATGCTTTTGAATTGTATCAAAAACATGCCAGATGCGTTGTAAATTATGGCAGGGATTGTCAAACACCTTGGTTTTCCGTGGCAGGAATTGTTTTCGAATTTGCGGAAGTGGTCCACTTCATTGTGTTTGATTTTTATATCATTGTGTCCCTTTAATGCGTAGTGAATCGAGATATCACATGGAACACATCTGTCATTTACTCAAGTGACAGTCTTACCGGGGAGTCATACCTGTTAGAATGAGACCAACGAAAAATGTGTATACCACTGTGGCACACGCACAGACAACCAGGCCAATGCTAGACACCAAGCCAGCTGTCATGAGGATATATCGGGGACTGAGTGATGTGACTAACGCCCCAGCTGATAAACCTAGAAATAATAAAAACGAATGTAGTCGGTCATTTAAAATGTTTGTATTGTTGTTTAATGATATGGTTTATTTAAAAAACGCAAAATATTATATCTGCAAACAATTTTGTTCTCTTTATTAGACATTTCTTAGTATTTAAATTGTTTACCCCACTTGACAGATCAAAGAGCTAAACATTAAGGTATACCAAAACACATTTTTAATTATCTCTCTCCCTTGCTCTCGCTCTTCTTTCTGTTAACTGTTTCTTACTTTTGTTGTGATTGTTATCGCATATCAACCTTACTTTCTTCAAAGACCTTTCCAGTGGCGTAACCAGCGGGGGGTAAGGCGCGATCCACCCCTCCTCCACCCCCCCCCCCCCCCCCGCTAAGAACCCTCGCTCCCCAGCCCCTCCTCCAAAATAAACTGACCGTTTGTACAGTGTCTATGAAGAAGTGACCAAATTCGCCCCCTCTGAAAACGCCTCGGCACCCCTTCTGCTCTCACACCCCCTCCCCACCCCACCCTTCCCTAGTTTAATCAATTTACAATGTTATGTTGATCTACATCGGTTCCCTTCAAGGGTCCACAAGGATCTGTTACTGAACCATATATTCAAATGTACACTTCCAGTCTTTCCAGGCATGTATGCAGGGGGTGCGGGACACAGTCGCACCACCCAAAATTTCACAGAAGGGGCACAAGCTCCACTTTTTAAAATCGTCGCCCACATCACATACTGTCTTATCTTACATTTTTTACTTTTTTGAGATATTTTGCATATGTACTTATATTGTTATGTTCTATACATGCACAAAGTTACAATCTTGAAAGTGACCTAATTAGTGAGATATAAATTAAGAATTTTGATCAATAAGCTCAAAACTGCATATCGCGATTTCACATACTGTCGTATGTTTCATTTACACGTAATTTCAATAGGCGTATAGTTAACGCTGTTCGTAAAACAAGCTGTTTACGCTTTTCACATACAGATCTATGTGCGTCGTATCTGCCTCGTGCGTGAACATGCCGTGTTTCACATACCGATCTATCTGAACGCATTGAAATATACGGTGAAATTAGCGTCGTATGTTCAAAATACGACTTTTTTTGCGTTTCACATACAGACTTATGACTGTGTAGCTTTATATCAGGAATACGATTGCACTTTCAAAACTCAGCAAGGTTAAAACTTAAACTTCAGAATGTTTTCTTCATAATGCAAAATTAAAAAGTAAATTGTAATGTGTAATTCCATAGTACAAACATTAAATCTCCCGGTAGAATTTCAATGGCGATTTTCTCGAAAACGGCATTTCGTCAGATAAGACAGTATGTGATGTGGGCGACGAAACGAACGAAATGTTTAAATGTAAGAAAAGGACCCATTTTATGGGGGTTAGGTCCACTTCTACCCTAATTTTTTGAAGTCTTGCACCCCCCCCCCCAAAAAAAAATAAGAAGAAGAAGTCTATCTGTTCAAGATATATTAAGAGTGCGATATACATTGTGAATAAAAAAAATTGTGCATGAAAAACCACAAAATTTGACCCTAACCTGTTTACTCAAATGTGACACAGTTGAGGTTTTCATAATCTGCATATTTTCGACTTTCTATGCTGGAAAAATGAAGGAATTTGGTCAAGAAATGAGGTTGATATGAAAGATTTTCGTGGCTCATCCATTTTTATCCCATTCCAATAGGATTCACACAGTTAAGCTGCTTTTCACATCCATTATTTTGTCTGAGTGTGGTAACAAATCTTTCTGGATCAGCTGTGAAAATCTTTCATATCTACCTCATTTTTCACCAAATTACGTAATTTTTTCAGCACAAAACGTCGAAATTATGCAGATCATGAAAACATCAACTGCGTAACAGTTGAGTAAACAGGTCAGGGTCAAATTTTGTGTTTTTATATGCACAAATTTTTTTGATTCACTCTGTATGTACATCTTTTTATACACTGTTTTTCGTTTGTCTCGTGTATTGTTGTGATAACGATTTGTGCCATTATTTTACAGAAACAAGTTGTTACAAGCTGCAAGCTATATTAAACAGAAAGCGCCCAAGATATTTGTGGCAACGGATTTACTTTGTGCAAATACGATATACCTACCCAAAACATAGCCCCAGCCAATTATAATCGAAACGCAGAATCCGACGATCCAAGTGTCAGTTGCAAGTTGGTCTTTTAGCTCTGGCAATAAAAGACCGAAGCTCTTTATAACTCCTGCTTCTAAAAACATGATATAAGAAACACCAACCAATACCAACCATGATCTATTGTTTTCTTTCTCTGCCATATTGAAAGATGTCGTAATGCAAAATGAGCGACTGCTCATATAAACGTAACTTTAGTAGGTAATTTTACAAATGTTATGGATAGTGCAAATGAGAGCGGTGTGAGGCGTTGAAAGATTTAGCCCAGAATCGTCAGAGTGGGGGCGCAATGAAGAGTAAAAAATGTATGTGTTATCAACAAGCAGGGTGTATTGTTTATTCTAGTAGGATTATTATACAGGGTAAGCAAAACAAAACTTGATCCTGATTGTGTCCGCCATTTTGCAGAAAGCTTATTTCATTATCTTTAATTTGCTGCAAAGATAATCGGTTAAGTATAGGCCAAGCTACAGTCTTTTGAATCAAGTACTCAGATTTTCCCCCTATCCACGGATTCCAATTTGAATGCATGGCTGCCAACTAAAACAAATCATTCCCTAAAGTGATGATAAGGGTTTGTCTATGTTCATGTTAAATAAAGTGGTATCTTAAAGCCAGTGATAAAGGTAAGTTTTATATGTAACACTTTTTTTCAAGTCGTGACATATTTTGGCCTTTAAATATAGACAACACTTTAAACCTCAAAAGGTTGTCACCGATGTGACTGAATTTTGTGGGATTAAATAGCATTAGATTTATTCTGTGGTCAATAAATAACCCGATTCTCTTCTGGACACTGATTTCCTTCGCTGAAGGCCGTTCATTTTAATGTGAATCCGTGGACAGAGCGCTAAACCGACTACTTGATTCAAATGATTGTAGCTCGGTTTATACCTAACCGATGTGAATGATCTTTGTACCAAATTAAAGATAATGAAATAAACTTTTTGATAATATATGTTAGATATATGTTAATTAAAAATTCAAAAAAGGCGGACGCAATCAGGGGTTTTTTTTACTCACCCTGTATTATCAAGTGGACAAGTGTAGGTAATCCCTGAATACCCAAATGTTATAAGACTTCTTGGGTAAAGAGTTATAGTTAGGTTATAAATCAGAATTCTATTCTAGAAGTTTGGGGAGGACGGTTCTAGGTTCCGACCTTTAGTTAAACAGGTACAGCCCTATTAAGGTTCAAGGTCACCAAGGGGTAAACGTTACCCAGTGAAACTGGTGTCAAATTGTTCGTCTTTCCCTCTTTTACAATGTTTGGCATTAATTGGTTTCGTAATTAGTGGGCAAAATGTATCAAGGGTCTGCATGGCTTATAGGGTCACAAAAACTTGACCTTAACTTGTATACAGAGCTATCACCCAAAGATTTAAAATCAATTTTCTGCTTTAGTGTGATCAGGGCAATAATTTGACATCGGTTTCAATAAAATTTGAGCATTGGATATTTTGGCCCCAGAATGACCTTGAATCTTATTAGGGATGTAGCCGTAGATGTAAAAGGTCAGAACCTAGACAAACTATACCTTTTTAATCTTTATAATAAGAACAAATACATTGGTGTACATTTAAACACAATTTGACTTGATTTCAAATTTCCCCTGTAAACATTTTACCCCCTTATTTTACAAAGTTCCCTGCATTTCCAGGAGGTTAGACCCAAAGATTCTGATTCAGCACTCTTCAAACTATAGACAAACATCTTCAAACCTTCTTCCCCAAACTTCTAGAATAGGATTCTCGTTTACAACCCTACTATTACGAGAACCAGTATAACATGTTGGTTGATAACTGCTTCGCGCTCCCTCTTTACCGATCCTGGGTACGCAACTGATAATGAAATCGAATTTTATTTATACCTGGACAAATTCCTGGGCCTTGCATACCAAGGATTTTAGCGGTAAAGATTGACCTTTTGTGACATGCAGCCAGCACAATTTTGTGGGCAGACCAGACGATATCGGGTGACAGTTTCATTGAGGCTTTCCAGATGGTGGAATTCCAATACTACCGATAGGATTGCTACACGAATGTCCATAATAATTAAATAATTATTATTCAGAGTTAAAACTAAAGTCTTTACTTTGCGGAAAACTTAATACACTACATAAGTGTGTTTAATGTTAAACATAATGCATTCAGATTGGTATACTTATGAAATATGTATTGATACTTAAGCTTGGTACATTTGTTTCTTTAAGTAGTGGAACAAAAATGACTTTAATTTTGATAAAGAAATATAAAATACACATCAAGCCGTGGAAACGTGATTTTTGTTTGCGTTTTGGGGACATTTACGTAAAAATCTCAACTGATTTTCGTCAAAAAAAATTGCAAAGTAGAATTCGTCCAGTTGATCAAATGTTATCATGTATACCTGGGCTTGAAGTAGCCAGGATTCGATTCAGCGGTTTTATTGTTTTACCGCAGTGAAGCTGAACCATTGCTAAAGCTAGGGAGACATCGGCAATTCTAGCCGGAACCTGCCCTTGATTTCTAGACATGATGTCTCCCCTCTAGGCTGGTTTTCAATTGCTAAACATGGATCGATTGACAGCTTAATGCATTGTAGTCCTGGAATGTATGCATCTTGTCCACCAACATGTCTGGTGGCTGACGTCATATTGAATACGGTCTATATCACGACACCACCAACTACCGGGGTGTCACCCCCTTTCAATTAGAATGAAAATCAAACTGGAATCTGAATGTTTAAACATTGCTTGACACATCATATAACACAATGTATAATGTATATAACACGTGAAAACATGATTTGTGGTCAGAATAGGTTTTCTGAATTTATATTCTGAATATGTCATGGCTAAGGCATGGTATAGGTTATTGTTTTACATGTGAATCAATTTACACAATGTTATCTGAAATAATAGTTGCACATTATTTTTGTGGCCAAATTCTGACCTAAAATAAATAATAAAATGTTAAAGACATGTTAAAGGTCTTTACACCATAGAGGACTGCCAAATCGTGTGAATCACATTTTTCAATGGAATGAATTTGGCCATGAAGACGAGGTTAGAACGAGTTTGGGTTTATTCCGTATTGAAATGTGTTTCACGAGATTCGGCACTCCAGAACTCTCTTACATTCATGCAATGATGCAAGTCATTTTAGTGTTCTCATCTTCTCTTGCTACTTGTGATGAGGAGTCAGCATTAGAGACACCGTCCAATCCTTCAACAAACAAAAGATATCGGTTTGATGTGTATTCGCGTCCCATTCAATGCACTGAAGTCCCATGCTACAATGCCCGTACATGAAAAGGTTCTTTGTATTCCTTACGTCATAAAGTGCCATTTTTTTGCTAACCTTCTTGTTCCTTTTTTGCGGTGATTTTTTTTTAATTTTTTAGGTTTTTTCTTTTTTTAATTTAAAAGTACACATATAAAATACATGTACATATTCACAGTATTTTCACAGCAAAACCTGTAGCAGCGAAGAGTAATTATATCCTATTCGAAATATAGATTGAATAATTGCGAAATTGAATACACTTTGAATTATCATATTGTAGAACTTGATTTTTGTTGAAGTCTTGTGATGTTGCAGACGTAGACATGGTTAAAATCCACACGTAGATATGCTTAGACGCAGTTCATATACACCAATTTGTACATAAATTTTATTTTAAAGATATTCGAGTTTTAAATTTTAACAGTGCCAGTTGACCTGTTATTACATACAGATACAATATATAGTTATCAGTACAATAGTGTTTTCACTTATGTACATATACCTACCAAATATTTAACCTGCTCAATTATCATAACAAAATAAATTTGATACATGCTTAGTTAAGCAGACACATTTCTATTGCAGAATTGTTCAATATCAAATATCCCAATGTTTTCACCATACATGTTAGACACGGCAAAATATATCATTATGGATTTTTATAATGATGTTTTTTATTGAGGAATAACCATGAGCCACTACCTATCTGTAAGTGCACATTTATATTTAAATGATATTTTAGTGTGTTCTGATCTGAACCCAATAGAATACTGTGTAATATTAATATTGGCCGAGACCAAAATGAGACACTTTTTTGCTCAAACAGTTTTCTTTAGACAATCAATATTTTGACCACGTCTGGTAAACTCTGCGGTCCTGGCGAGAGGCCATCTTAGAATCGGATCAGGACCTTTTAAACTACAGGTGTTCCAATAAAAGTCATGCAGGGCTAATGCCTCAGTTTTTCAAAAACTACTTGTCTGAGTATCATCTTCATGGGGAGCATATTATCATACACGCTTTCATAATCATTGCAAAGGTCATGACAGTTATCGTCCAGTAATCCATCTAAGCATAGTTCCTCAATGTTCTGTGTTGAGACGCAATTTATTCATCCTGTTCATCGATAGCATCACCGACTGCATCAACGCTATAACCAAATTATTTGCCGATGACTATTATCCATTCACCCGTTACCACGCACAAGGACGGAACTCCCCTTCGAGCGATCTAAACAACCTCGTTGCCTGGCCAATATATGGGGAATGTGCTTTTATAACGCATCCAAGTGCAAAGTTTTGAAGGTATAAGGGAAAACGACAAACCGGAAGCGCCATCAATATCCTGGCTGGTGAAGTCCTTGAAGTCTCTGATGATAAATATCTGGGAGTGATCTTTCCAAATAATCTTAAATGGAATAAGCAAACACGCCTTTCAGCAACAAAGGCTATAAAGTTATAATTATAAAGTTTGGTAGACACCCCTCAACAGGATCCATTTTCAAAATGGACCTAAAAAAATGGACTATTTTTGCAACTTGTCTAAAGGTGGCCCCATTCAATATAACGTGCCCAATAATGTTGATAAGAGACTGAAAATGTTCCCAATCCCTAAAAGTGTATATCTTTCCTATAAGTTCGTTCATTTATT
>JAMKCH010013227.1:0-28621 GCA_023653785.1 Ophioderma brevispina | reverse complement strand
TGAACTGAATGGATAATATCTCCAATAAGTCCAAGTCCTAAACGTGTACCAGTGGGCTAGAATCCGCGCGTGTTGCCGCGTCGCCGCTGTTGCCTGTAAAATCTGAGCTTCGCACTGTCACCGCATCCAACTTTCACGCCGTCGCCGCCGTTCAATTTTCATAAAGGTGGAACTTCGCGCTGCCCAACATTTAAACAAGGTTGGAGAGGGTTCCAACCCCGTTTTAGTCCTCGATTAAATGACCAGTGTTTTTAGAACTACTACATTCGCGCTGTTGCCGCTGTCGCCGCTGTTGCCTGCAATAGTGAAGCTTCGCGCTGATGCCTCATCCGACTTTTTTAACAGGTAGATGTAGGGGGAAAAACCTTCCTTAGTCCCTCTGATAAAAATGAATCAACACAATCATGCTCGCTGTAGCTCTGTCGCCGCTGTGCCTGTAAAATCTTGAGCTCGCGCTCCCAATTTTTTAAACCTGAGGAGGTGGGGTCCAAACCCCTTCCTTAGCCCTGATAAAAATGATCAATGGACCAAAAAAAATCATTCACGCTGTTGCCCCTGTCGTCCGCGTTGCCTTTAAAATCTGGAGTTTCGCTCCGTCTTCGCTGCCCGATTTTTAACCAGGAGGAAGTGGGGGTGCAAACCCCCTTCCCTAGTCTTTGTTGATACAAATAACTCAACAGGCTATATATAACAACAATCATTCACAGCTGTGCCGTGGGCCCAATTTTTAAACAGGAGAATGGGGGGGGGGTTCCAACTCCCCTTCCGTAGTCTTTTGATACAAATGAGCTCAACGGGCTAGAACAACATCATTAGCGCTGTTGCCCTTGTCGCCGCTGTTGCCTAAAATATCTGGAGCTTCGCGCTGTCCGCGCATTCCGACTTTTTTAAAAGGTCCAATTTCGCGCTGTCGCCGTTGCCAACTTTTCATAAAGGTGAACTTCGCGCTGTCGCCGTTGCCCAATTTCTAAACGGTAGAGGTGAGGTCCAAACCCCTTCCTTAGTCCTCTAATAAATGATCATGGACCAAACAAAATTCATTCACGCGCTGTTGCCGCTGTCGCCGCTGTTTGGGCCTGTAAAATCTGGAGCTTCCGCGCTGTCGACGCTGCCCAATTTGTAAACAGGATGAATGGGGGGTGGGGTCCAAATTCCCTTCCTAGTCTTTTGGATAAAAAAATGACTCACGGGCTAGAACAACATCATTAGCGTGTTGCTGCTGTCGCCGCTGTTGCCTACAAAATCTGGAGCTTCGCGCTGTCCGCCGCATCCGACTTTTTACAAGGTCCAATTTCGCGCTGTCGCCGCAGCCCCTTTTCATAAATGTTGAACTTCGCGCTGTCACCGTTGCCCAATTTCTAAAACAGGTAGAGGTGAGGGTCCAAACCCCTTCCTTAGTCGGTCTAATAAATGATCAATGGACCCAAACAAATCATTCACGCTGTTTGCCCGCTGTCGCCGCTGTTGCCTTAAATCTGGAGCTTCGCGCTGTCTACCGGCTGCCCATTTTTTAAACAGGAGGAAGTGGGGGGGGGGGGGGGTTCCAAATTCCGCTTCCGTATCCTTTTGATAAAAATGACTCAACGGGCCTAGAACAACAATCTTAGCGCTGTTGGTCTTGCTGTCGCCGCTGTTGGCCTCCAAAATTCTGGGAGCTTTCGCGCTGTCGCCGCATCCGACTTTTTTAAAAGGTCCAATTTCGCGCTGTCGCCTCAGCCAACTTTTCATAAAGGTTGAACTTCGCGCTTTCGCCGTTGCCCTATTTCTAATCGGTAGAGTGGTGGGGTTCAAACCCTTCCTTAGTCCTCTGATAACATGAATCAATGGAACAGAACACAAACATTCACGCTGTTTGGCGCTGCGCCCGCTGTTTGCCTGTAAAATCTGGAGCTTCCCGCTGTCGCGCTGCCCCAATTTTTAAACAGGAGGCAGTGGGGGGGAGTCCAACCCCCTTCCTTCTTCTTTTGATACAAAATGACTCAACAGACTATAATAACAGCAATCATTCACGCTGTGACGTGCCCCAATTTTTAAACCGGAAGCAGTGGGGGGGGGGGTTTCCATCCCCTTCCTTAGTCTTTTTGGGGGGGGATACACCTGACGCAACGGCTAAAACAACAATATTAGCGCTGGTGCGCTGTCGGCCGCTCTTGCCTAAAAGTTGTAGCTTCGCGCTGTCGTGCCGCATCCGACTTTTTTTTATTTTTTAAATGGTCCAATTTCGCGCTGTCTCCGCTGCCAAGCGTTTTTCATAAAGGTGAACTTCGCGCTGTCGCCGTTTGCCCAATTTATAAACAGGTAGAGGTGAGGTCCCAACCCCATTCCCTTAGTCCTCTAATAAAATTAATCATGGACCAGACAAAATCTTCACCTGTTGCCGCTGTCGCCGCTGTGCCTGTTACAATCTGGAGTCTTCGCAGCTGTCGACGCTGCCCATTTTTAACAGGAGGAAGTGGGGGGTGGTCCAAATTCCCTTCCTTGTCTTTTATAAAAAATGACTCAACGGCTAAAACACAAATCAATTAGCGCTGTTGCCGGTGTCGCCGCTGGTGCCTACAAAATCTGGACTTCGCGCTGTCGCCGCATCCGACTTTTTTAAAAGGTCCAATTTCGCGCTGTCGCCGCAGCCAACTTTTCATAAAGGTTGAACTTCGCGCTGTCGCCGTGCCCAATTTCTAAACAGTAGAGGTGGAGGGTCCAAACCCCTCCTTAGTCTCTAAAAAAATGAATCAATGGACCAGAACAAAAATCATTCACCTGTTTCCCCTGCTGTCGCCGCTTTGCCTGTAAAATCTGGAGCTTCGCGCTGTCGACGCTGCCCAATTTTTAAACAGGAGAAGTGGGGGGGGGTGGGGGGGGGGGGGGTCCAAATTCCCTTCCTTAGTCTTTGATTAAAAAATGACTCAACGGGCTAGAACACAATCTTAGCGTGTTGCTGCTTGTCGCCCCCCTATGTTTCCTACAAAATCTGGAGCTTCGCGCTGGTGCCGCATCCGACTTTTTTAAAAGGTCCAATTTCGCTCTGTCGCCGTTGCCAACTGTTCATAAAGGTGGAACTTCGCGCTGGCGCCGTTGCCCAATTTCTAAACGGTAGACGGTGAGGTGAGGGTCAAAACCCCTCTAGTTCCTCTAATAAAATGAATCAATGGACCAGAAAAAATCATTCACGATTGTGGCCGTGTTGCCGCTGGTGCCTGTAAAATCTGGGCTTTAGCGCTGTCGACGAGTGCCAATTTTTAAACAGGAGGAAGTGGGGGGGGGGGTCCAAATTCCCTTCCTTAGTCCTTTTGATAAAAAAATGATCAACGGGCTAGAACAACAATCATTAGCGCTGATGCTGCTGTCGCCTGCCTGTTGCTACAAAATCTGGAGCTTCGCGCTGTCGCCGCATCCGACTTTTTAGAAATGTCCGAATTTCGCGCTGTCGCCGTCGCCAACTTTTTCAATAAGGTTGAACTTCGCGCTGTCCCCGTTGCCCTATTCTTAAACAGGTAGAGTTGGGGGGTCCAAACCCCTTCCTTAGTCTCTGATACACGATCAATGGAACAGAAACAACAAACATTCGACGCGGTTTCCGCGGTCGCCGCTGTTGCTGTCACATCTGGAGCTTCGCGCTGTCGCCGTTTTCTGCCCAATTTTTAAACAGGATGAAGTGGGGGATGTTCCAACCCCCCTTCCTTAGTCCTTTGATGAAAAAAAAAAATGACTCAACGGGATAGAACAAAAATCATTAGCGCTATTGCCGCTGTCGCCGCTGTTGCTCAACACGGATCTTCGCGCTGTCCGCCGCATCCGACTTTATAAAAGGTCCATTTCGCTCTGTCGCCGCTGTCCAAACTTTTCATAAAGGTTGAATTTCGCCGCTGTCGCCGCTGTCGCCCAATGCTTAAAAAGGTAGAAGTGGGGGTCCAAACCCCTTCCTAGTCCTTTGATACAAAATGACTCAAACAGGCTCTAACAACTCAAAACGATCACATGGAAAATCTTCATTGTTCAATTGGAACTCACCCAAGGTCTACACTTCATAAGTTGTAAATAATACTCATTCATGCTAACACTTTGCAATATAAAAAAATCTATCCGGTGTAATTTAATTCAGTGCAATTTTCGATGAGATACAGGCCTACCTGTCAGACGTAGAAGTTTGCGGCAGTAATTAGGTTTTTACCGCCACCGTCGACACACTCGCGATAAAACACCTCTTTTCAACAGCCATGTATGCCTATTTCATGCCCTAACAAGCACTCGCGCTTTCGCCTCTTGCCTATTTTTAAAAGGTTTAGCTTCGCGCTGTCGCTGTATGGTAGGGTATTCTACAGGTACTCCGCAAAATATTTTAAAAAAAACTCTGTGTGTAAAGTGTGCATTCAGAGCGAACCTGACCTGAATGCGAACTGTGACAATAATACGCACTATAGTTACATCTCGATCGGTTTTGTATCACCACTACTAGTATGTGAGTCGTTACCAAGTGTACTACCAACAGCAAAGTCCAAAGAGGGGTTTGTGTTCGTCTGTCGTCCAGCTGTTGTCATCACGGTTGCCAAGTCGAAGCTTATTGGCTAAATATGATCTTTCAATGTATCAGTTGATTGACATTTTGCGTTAGGTTTTTCAACGCAAGATTTCTCCAATCCTGAAGGACGCCGCGCTACGCGCTCGGTGGCTAATTCCACAGGGGGGAGTTGGACACAGGGAGGAACGAGGGTCCTTCTGGATGGACTAGGTTTCTGTCGTGCACGGCAGAAAGTACTAAATCATCATCTTATTACATAAAGACGACGTATTCGGCTTATTCACTTCGGGTGTGGTCTAATACATTGGAAAGCATTCCAAATATGCAAAAAACCCGGATTCGAAAAAAATTGGGGGCCTTTCTTTCTGGAAATATCCTCATGTCTCTTTAAGAAAGTATAGGGGAAACAAGGTCAAGCCCCATTGAATGCAATGGATTTTGACCTTCTGTGCCCCCTGCATCGATAACTAAGCATTTATGTTAAAACAAGGGTGGGATTATTTATTTGACCATTACAATCTCTTATATGGCATGCCTGTCTTGATAGCATCTCAAATTTAAGATGGCGACCAAACGGACTCATTTAAAGATAAAACCTTAAAATTACCACATTTAATGTAATATATTTGGGGGTTATATCATCAAATATATTTTAAACTGATGATTAAAGGTTAGGTCTTTGAACATAAAAAACTCGTGTCTGCTATTCCTGTTTTGTTAACATTGGGAAAATCCCAGATGGTGACCAACACGGCTGCCGTTTCAGACTATTGTACCGGGTATTTAAAAAAAATAACCCCCAAAACGCCCGCTATATCACGAAAAGAATAAGGTAAACCATACAAATTAATATTTCAAAAGGACACAAATTGACCGAGTTATGGCCGATTGAAAATTTGTACCACTTTTTAATTCTATCCACGGATTTTTACTGTTTTACCAAGCACAAGGGAAGAATTAAAAATGTGGGATAGAACAACGCGAATTTGTTTCAAACGATAAATTCTTGAAAAACCCTCTAGATTTTTCAAAATTGATATTTTTGCATGGTTGTAAAGCTTGTATATACATTAGTCCTCACCTGAAATTCTTAAGCCCAAATCAGCGCGCTTACGGGTAAACCGAACGATTTTATAATTAATGTCGCCGGCGACATTAATTCAGCAGACGACGGAAATGGCGTTTAACACAAAAAAAAAACGCACGCCGTATGCACGTTTCCCACGGCATGCACCCTGTTTGACCGGTCTATGACCTTTGTGGTTTTAATATCAATGAGTACGAGTCTATGATATTCATGTAATATACACATTTGCTGATTAAAGTCATGAAAAATTTAAGTTAACCTACAAATTACCTGGATGTCTTTAATCTCTTATTAACGTCCCTATCTGTTTTTGAGTATGTTATTTTTTATATGTAAAATGTATCTCTATTCTACCAATGGCTTAGACTATCATTTGAAAGCAAATTGAAGAAATTTTATATTTTGTGAAAATATGCGGGTCTTCGATTTTTTCTTCAGATTTGTGCACAGTTTCTTTCACTACCAACAACGGTGATGATGAAGCTGACCCCGATTCCTGGCAGCCGTTTTTTCCTGAGTTATTTGAAAATGGAATGATGAATTTTCGTGTGATGGCAACCGACGAAGCGAGGATCTATCTTTCGCCAACCCGTTCCATTGAAACCACTGACTATTACAGGATAAGTAGGTGGAATTTTGCAGTAAATGATAAAGAATAAATGTAATGATAACAACTAACCTCTTTTGATGATTGTGTTTAGATGGTACCTATAGGCATACCGTAAGTGCATCATTTGCCCAATATGCCAAGTTTCTTTTGAAGAAAACCAGTATTCAACTGAAAAAAAATGAGTTGCTCTCAAAGAACCGATTTAACGAGTTTATTTATCATTTGATATATTTATAATTTAAATCGAGTTTCGAAAACTATGTCCGAAAACTACATGTATACGAAATCTGATATGCCTTACCGGTACATTGCCTATTTTTAGACTTTAAAAATGGTGAACCTCCCCCCCCCCATGGAAACCACTTTCCCAAAAGAATTTTTGCACGAAATTTATACCACACATGCAGGGCCATAAGACAATAACAAATAAGCAATAAAATTAGAATTCCACAAAGAAACCTAAAAATTAGGGGCAAAAACATTATTTTCAAATTCGGAAAAAAGGGAACACAAATTAACACGGTCTCATTTCCACAAAATATATATGTGGAATGAAAAAGTTGTTTCTAAAAGGTCCAATCTACCTATATATTGAACACAAATTATGTCATTTTTTAATATGTCCTATTTTTGGTGGGTGGCATTGTTTGCCGTGTAACTTTCCCATTGGTTTGTACAGTGGCGGGCCGAAAACAAAGTGATCGCTATCAGCATATAAAGGGTTAACCGACTTTGATATTTATGTTTATTGTTTAATTACGTGAATGTGTAAATGTTTTAAACAGGAAAAATATCATAATTAATTGCTTTAATTAATTAATATTTTTCACTGACACTCCCGTTGGTGGACAAGGGGGGGGGGTGATTCCTAGGGACCCGCACTAATTTATCTAATTTAAATAAATTTAAATGGATTTTATTTTTTTTTCATGAAAAGTTGCGTATCCAAAAGTTAGACAAATACAACAATATGAGTCGGAAAAAAGTATATCGTTATTCGTAAAACCTGAAAAATATGGTTTGCGGGTCCCTAGGAACCGCCCCCCCCCCTTGTCCACATTAAGTGTTAAGGAAAAAAAAAACCATCATATATAAGATAGGACCATGTCATCCACCTTTAATTAAGGATAGTTCATGGATTTCATGGATCGAATTTTATCACATTATAAGCTTTCTTATGAGTATTAAATTATTTCCCTTTCAGAATTGGGACACGGTGCCAGCGACGAAGATACAGTCATCGAACGCCGCGATGCTACTCCTTCAACTCAACAAACGGGGACCTCATCCTCGACTACATCACTAAGTGCGGGTTCCTTTCTCGATCTCTGGGTGTCTGTCACCGGCGATAACATGCAGATAATCGAGATTGGTAAAAAAGGGGAACATGCCTTTGCTACTTTAAACTCTGATGCTCCCTTTGATATCAACTGGATAGCTGCTGGAACTGACAGCAATACTGGAACGTGGCAGTTTTGCAATGGTAAGCAGTAGCCTTAGGTCTCTAGTCTTGCCCCGGAGTCTTGCATACACATGCCATTATAGTCTTGATGCGATCACTGGTAGCGTGGTAGCGACTGGTTCCAGAGATTTTACGTGCGTATTGGTTTTCAGTCAATACCCGTTCCCTCGTAATAATGTGTTTTTTGTATTGGGGCTCCGGTTTCCCCTAGGCAAATCTGCTTTATTTATTGACCATTGAAAGCCACAATCAGTCATTTTTTTTTCAAATTAAAAATCCTCATGTCTCTAAATTGCTAGTGTAAGGTCATATCAACACCTTATATTATGCATCTGGCGTGCAATACTGCAGTGCAAGTAGCGCGTACCGCCCAACACTGCACAATACACAAAAATATTGGGCAACTCATCAAGCAAATACTCTCTTTTTTATTTGTTTTGAAGCCATTTTAAAGCCATTTTTGTCAAGTCAGCTTCTTCTTGCATAATAATAATAATATTGGATGACTTTTTTCGGTTGATAACAGAAAATATCGCCCTCGCCAGAGAAAATATCAGGCTCGTCTTCGACTCGCCTGATATTTGATAGGCTCGGGCGATATTTTCTGTTATCAACCTCAGCCATCCAATGTTATGTTTCTAGACCTTAAAAAGTCGGATCCCGACTTTTATTAGTAAACAAAGCATAAAAATCATAATTTATTCACAAATATGGCGTGTTAAGCTTAACCACTCACAGGGATCTGTGCTACAACTACATGTATTTCCAATACAACAGTGCAAACATGGACTTTGATGAAAAATAGAGGCAATTTTTTTTTACATTTTGAAGAAATCGCTGATAGTGGCTTTAAACCAGGACATGTCAGTTTCATTGTAATCTCATTGTATGGAAGAATTTATTGGATGAACACGAAAAACAAAACCACTATAGACTAAGTAATAAATGAATATCTTGGATTTATTAAGAGCCGTATTGTTGCGAGCAAACTCAATGCGTTGTATACTTAAAGGGGCATTTCGTGATCCACAGCCTCGTCCCCCCGAATTACCTCAAGAAAGTTGAGAATTTCATATCATCTGATCCGTTAACATTAGTAATCCATGTGTGGCAATCTTACGTGCAAATTCGGTCGTGTCTGTAAGAAATTCGCAATTTTGTATTTTCTGTCCGTAAACGGACAGAAATTATAGCACAGTGGCCTATGGGAACGTGGGAAACGCGCATTAACTGATAATACAAAACCGCAAAGTCGGGATCAGCTAAAAGTTGTGAATAAGCTTTTCTCAAGGATATCTAGTGAACGATGAATAAAACAGAAGGTGCTGGAATCACGAAACGCACCTTTAAAGCCACGATCAGCCATTTTGTCCAAATTCAAAATGTCCATTTATCTCTGAATTGCTAGTGTTAAGTCATATGAACACCTTATAGACCGTCAGCCCAGGTTTTGATCAAATGAACGAGGTACCAATATCTGAACATGGGAAAATTCAGAGAAAAATATAACTTTTGCAAACATGAATGTGTGCCGGAGGCCCGCTGCTGCATGTAGCCCTGGGAGAGGGGTAAAGTTACTATGGGGGTCAAATGTTGGAACTGCTCTAAATCTAATGTAATATAATATAGCTCAAATTATTCCTTAGGTAACCAGGAGTAAAAAAAGTCATTGGGTCACATGCGTGTGGTGCTGCCTTTCCAAGATATTTGGGAAAATAGGCTAAAGGTCATTTGTTTATTCAAGAAAGGTCAACGTTTGTAATACCAAGAGATGACTGTGAGGCTATTCACAAATCGCGACGGCAGGCGACACGAGTGGTCCGAGGACAGATGTATTTATTGTAAAATATTTTTTTCTCTCTCTTTGCTCCTTCACATTTGGAGAGTATTTAATGTTGGCTCTGTGGTTGAGTGCCACTATGTTACATTGTTTTGCAGCGTATATGGAATACCTAGAAAGTAATACATTCTGAGCGCATTGTATCTTTAATTCTGATGTATTGTCTGGATTACTTTGATTGTAAATTGTTGTATTATATCATATGAATAATTATGAATAAATGTTTTTCATCTGTGGGAAAAAAATGGATAAAAAAAATAAATAAATTTTCATCCCAGGATGACCTTCTACCATTTTAAAGGTAATTGTCCTAGGTATAGAAAACTATACCTTTTTTAATTCCAGAAGACAAGGGGAACGCGACCTTTTATCCCGTATGAAACATTGCTTAATTTTACCCCTGTTGATTGCCCCCTCACCTATTCAAAATGCTCAAAGATGACAAAGTTGCATCATCAGAATTTCTAATTAGCAGGTCAATGTTACCTATAGAAACAAACAAACAATCAAATCATTTTGTGCAGACTTGTGCTAGGTCTAATGCAATGTTCTATGGGTTCTACTGCTGGACTATTACACACAGAGGGAAAAAATACATAAACTATGTAAAAATAGAACGCTATCATAATTATGTAAAATCTTAGGTAAAATTTACTTAATTTAGATACAATTTTACTTAATTTTTACTTAATTATTATAGAGTTCTATTTTTTACACAGCAATGTATTTTTTACATTACATTTTCGCTGTGTATGTAACGTGCATTATCCTGAAAAAAAAGCCACCATTTTACGTGAGTTCTTGGACACGGAAGATACTCCTTGTCTATGAATAGTGCCTCCGAGGAATTGCCCGATGAATCTCATTCAGGCATCAGTATCAGTATCAATGATGTGAAATGATAAAGCTTTATACTTGCAATATGCAATACACGTAACTGTACGTACACATATTATCGCAAACAAATAGATACTGCAAATTGATCATTAACAATATCGTTAGTTTTCTTTGTGTTATGTAAATATAAATTAGTCAAATTTCTGCAAAATAGTCCTATAAGACATCATTTTGACTAACTTTAGTCAAGATGATGTTTTGTGTGACCAATTTTTAGAACATTGACTAAATCATTTTTACATTGCAATACTAAACCAACCAGGACTTACTTTAGACGAAACAATTACATATAATTTTCAGTTTTGACCCGTTTTGTTTACTTCGTGAATGGCGTATCCCCTTTTGTTGTTTTGTAATCTTGTAACACAACACGTGACGTCTAAATTAATACGCCATTAAAATGGTGACTATTTGCGTTACTGTTGCTAAAGTTACAGGCCCAGCGTTTCTTCTTCTTATTTTCAGCCAGATGTTGTCTTCCTTTGGCATGTAGAGCAAGTTTTTGCAGACAAAATGTCCAATAATTCTGAAATTAGTTACATGTTACAGAGGCCTTTATCTTGGATTTTGATCAAGATAGTTATGTGACTCTTGTTATAAGATTAACAAGAGTCTAGTAGCTTCTAGTGGGAGTTAACATCGCACAAGATTAAGATAAATGTATTTGCTACTTATCAGGTTAATTTTTCTTTCTTTTCTCGGTTTAAGTTTTGGAATCCCTATCAACTGGTGCAACAACCGTCCAGTCTACTTGTGATAGTTCCCTTACCGCAGGTACTTGTGGGGCTGCAGCGGTTGATGGTAATACCAACGGCAATTCAGGTGCTGCTGGCTCTTGTTTTTTTAATGGTGAGTTTCGACCACTGACTTCTACACATGGATAGCGGGTCTGACTCGCGGATTGAATCAACAGGAAGTTGGCAATATGGCGGGAAACAATGCATACACCTTGTCAAAGTTAAGGGAATTTTGTATAACAGAAGAACACCTGTGTGGAATATGTGCACCAGCAGGTGTATGCATTGTTTCCCGCCATATTGCCAAGGTAGAAAAGCAACTTCCTGTTGTTTCACTTGGCGACCATTCAACTGTGCGGCAGCCCGCAATCCATGTGTAGAGGTCAGGGGTTTCGGCCTAGTGTAGCCTTGTTCAAGGCGCTCTACCTACTTCATTCATTGGTTCACACGTCTGATATAAATAATGCCATCATATAAGCAGTGGAACATATTCATCTCACTAAAAAATGGCGAGAATTCACTTTATTCACCTAATTTATGGTATCCAATTTCACCTGGCACATGTTTCGTGCTTCCACTAGTGTTATGAGTTCAATTAGTTCAACTCAGACAGAGCTCTGAGTAGCACAACCACTGCATCTGACCACAACAGGTGTTTTGTGGTTGTAATACCTAGACTAGTAGGATCCTGGATCCAGCCAGTGTGCACAACAGACCACCGGGCAGTGGTTAATTTTTATTTAATCTTCTCTAGCCGGGGTAGCCCTAAAATGCTAACGCACTGATTTCAAACCCGAAAACACAATATTCAAATTAATTAGATGCAGTACAGCGTGAAAAATAACAAGTTTGCAGACAGCCTTGATCAAGGCAGACCTAGTGTACTTGTGGGTCGTATGTAGATTCTGCCATTTAGTAATCATAACCTTACACGCCCAAAACTCACTAAAACTCACTGAACTGAGGCTACAAATGCACCATGCCCAAAAAGATGCAATGACGTCGTCATACGAACACACATATGGGGGTGACTATAAAAACAAAGACCCAAGACCCCCAAGACCAAGACCCCTCAACTATAAACCAAGACCCCCCTCAACTATAAAACAAGACCACCTAACTATACAACAAGACCGCCACCAAGGACCCCCTCAACTATAAAACAAGACCACCTCACCTATAAACAAAGACCCCCGCAACTATTAAACAAATACTCACCTAACTATAAAACAAAGACCCCCTCACTTAAAACAAGACACCCCTCACTATAAACAGACCCCCTCACTATAAAACAAAACCCCCCCTCACTATAACAAAGGACCCCCTCAACTATAAAACAAAGACCCCCTCAACTATAAAACAAAGACCTTCAATCTATAAAACACAAAGACCCCCTCAACTATAAATATATGTGAAAATTATCGTAAATCCGTTGCGTAGCCGGGTGAGACGTGCCCCCCAACCGTGATGTTCCGTCGGCACATAACGGTCCGTCGGTTAACCCGGTCGGTACCTTTGTCTAAAATCTGAAGCTGTTGTTTGGCGCGAGGTGCATGGATTGAATCACAGAGAAGTCATACATTGGGTATGATTAAGCTGGTCACCCCCACCATTTACTAGTACTAAGCTATCTCTATCGTTGACGTTGGGCTGTGTGATTTTGCCATTTTGGAGGCGACGGTTAAAACCGAGCCGGGAAAATTGTTTGGTGGTACATTAACGTGTCCGTAACATCCACAAATACTGTGCCCCCTCGTCAACCAAAATCCTGGCTACGCCACTCAGCACACACACACACATTTTTTTCTTTTATTTCTTTGCGATATCCGGCTTTTATTTTGAGATGTAAATGCTCCATTTACCTTATCTCATCGTCAATGTGCCCGCTTTTGCATGACTGAATCATCACATGAATGACCTCAATGGCCGAACGATCTATATCGCTGTCAGAATTTCTCAGACCACCACTGATATGACAGTGTGTGTGTTGTGTAAGATGATTTTAGGCGCAATCCGGTAGAGTGATCCCCAAATATGTTACACACAGCTTTGTATGCATGGGCGGAGCCGGAGCTGACGAGGTAGAGTACAAACACGTGCGTTTATGTAGCAAATACTCCTGAGTATTGCGCCAAACAAGCTGTTTTGGCGCAATCCTGGTAAGGTGATACCCAAATCATGTTACACACAGAGTGTATGCATGGAGGCGGCGGCTGACGGCGAGGGTCGAATCGCGAAATTTACAAACACGTGCGTTTTATGTATTAGCAAAATGACTCCCGGAGTATTGCGCCACAAAACCAGCTGTTTTGGCGCAATCCGGGGAAGGTGATCCCCAAATCATGTTACCGCACAGCTGTGTATGGAGCGGAGCTGACGAGGTCGAGTACCAACACATGCATTTTATGTTTTATGGAGATAACCCACTGAGTATTGCGGGCCAAAACAGCTTAGGTTGACCATATAGCGACGCCGCGCCGCGAGTAAACATCTTAAAGTTGGGACAGAACCAACTATGTTTTTATTTCAAAAAACTGTTTAAGATAACGGAACACTATAAACTAGTAAAAGCTGTTACAGCTGATCACAGCTTTTCAAGAATTTTCTTCAAATACTTGTAAAACTGTAATTCTGTTACTTTAGCGTGGAACTTCCCATTTAAATAACTATGCATATTCAATCACATTTATAATATGTTTCCGCGAAAACATCATTGACACTACCCTGCACATATCGTCAGGGGGACGGCCAAGTGATAGGAGTCCCGTTTTTGCCGTTCCCATAGGTTTAGCATGTAATCACGAAAAAACTTGACAAATATTCATAAAGTCGAAAATATGTTTAATCTATCCAATATTTTCCACTCAAAAGCCGTTGGAGTTGAAGAATCAAACTCCAGGGAAGTATATTTTTTTGGATGAATAATGTTACAAACGGGATCCATTTTGAACGAGGCTTGCTTGACCCCACGTTCAATCGCAGGTGTCATCGCGATTTCTAGCTTGCGGGACGGGGCTGCGGACCATGTGTGTTACGAGTTAGCCTCTGCACGGGCCTAGCACCACCGTGGAAGGATTCGTTGACCTGCAGTGGCAATCTTCTTCATGTTCGTTCCTTTAAAAAAGATTGTGTGATGAAGTTTTTGCAGACAATTATAGCTCAAGTATGCCCCGCCGACTAAAGTAAGGCAATTTAGATCGGCCGCGGCTCTGACGGGAATTCCCACTGGCCCCTCACTGATCTATTATAAAGGCGCACAGTGACTTCAACTTTCGGCCACTGTTCAGGCTCGTCCAATGATTCGGTCGGCAGTTTTGCGCTATGTGAAGAGTGATCAAAAGCTGTAAAAAATTAATACTCTTAAAAAAAAAAACCCTGAAAACTGTGAGAAATCAAATGGCGCCCAAATCAAAACAGCTTTTTTTAGAGTTACGGTACCATGAAGTGGAAAGTTTGAATATAGATCACGAAAGACAAGGGGTGGTATCGCTTGATATCGGGCATTGAAAATAAATCCCCCTAACATTTAGTCAATAAATAGATGGAAACCATCCATAATTAAAATTAAGGAGACAAGAAGGGTTGGTTTGGCAGGAATTTCATTGTTTTGAAGTAAAATGGTAAGTATTGCAACGTATATAGAATGGAGATTATGCAAGGAATCAGAATGGGTTGGGTCTTTGTTTAATGTGGGGGACTTTGTTTTTATAGTTGGAGGGGGGGTCTTTGTTTTATAGTTGAGGGGGTCTTGTTTTATAGTGGAGTGGGGGGTCTTTGTTTTGATAGTTGAGGTGTCTTTGTTATAGTTGAGGGGGTCTTTGTTGTATAGTTGATGGGGGTCTTTTGTTTGATAGTTGAGGGGGTCTTTGTTTTATAGTTGAGGGGGTCTTTGTTTTATAGTAGGTGGGGTATTTGTTTTATAGTTGAGGGTGGGATTTGGTCTTTGTTTTATAGTTGAGGGGTTCTTGTTTTATAGTGAGGGGGTCTTGTGTTATAGTTGAGGGGGTCTTTAGGTCTTTGTTTTATAGTTAGGTGGGTATTTGTTTTATAGTGAGGGGGTGGGTATTTTATAGTTGAGGGGGTCTTGTTTTATAGTTGAGGGGGTCTTGTTTTATAGTTGAGGGGGTCTTTGTTTTATAGTTGAGGGGTTCCTTTGTTTTATAGTTGAGGGGGCGGGGGTCTTTGTTATAGTTGAGGGGGGGGGGGGGTCTTTGTTTTATAGTGAGGTGGGTCTTTGTTTTATAGTTGAGGGGGTCTTTGTTTATAGGTGAGGGGTCTTTGTTTTATAGTGAGGGGGGTTTGGGTCTTTGTTTTATTAGTCACCCCAATTGGGCGGCGACATCCTCGTGGCTTGTCATCCGTGCTGATATGTATGGGTTTTAAGGTGTTAAATCGCGTTATTATTAGCTGGATTCAGGTAATTGAAACAATCCTCATGTTACATCCAAGGGCGGCTGCTGGTCCACTGTATTTTGAGGCCCCAAACCGCTTATGCCGATAAAACCCAACATATCAAAACCTTGTTATTTAATTCGGTGATTGGTGGAATATATTGATTAAAGACTATTTATTAACAATAAATTCATACTAAAATCATTTTAACAGGTTTACAATAATTATTGTAAAAACGGTACTCTTTTAAAATAGGCTCTACTTGCGCGGAATAATTGGTACCAACTTTTTTTTCAGATGAGAAAGAGCCGTAGCTGAACATATTGCGGACGGTAAGACTTAGGAAAAGGTACCACATCCTTGGCCCGTAGTTAGCCACAAGAGAACGGACGTTCGTAATTAAGTAAAGGATTGTCGGAATAATTACATTATATCCTTCGCACCTCATGTGCTTTATTCCGTGGGACGGTAATGATTAATGACATGATACGGAGTATATGAAATGCAAGTATAAGCGGAATTGTCTGTTTATTTGGTGGTAAGGTAATGATTGAATGATGATGATGATGATGATTGACGAACCGACGACAACGATTTTGGTTATAGTCCCGTGGTTAAATAAACATCATCGTTACAGTACACACTTTTAACTATTAATCATGCAGCAATTTAAAAAAAAGCTTTGCATGGAAGTGATTTGTTCAACTCCAGCGGTTTTGAATAAGAAAATATTATATTTTGGTAAAATTTTTTTAAAGTTTAGGTGAAAAAAGGTTTTGTAGTTCATACCCACCCAAGGGCCGGCGTTTCCGGCGTAATAACATTTGCAATCATAGCTAAAATCGACAATTGGGTTGTGTAGTTCATGAAAAAAATGACAAAATGGCAATTAGCAAAGTCACCATTTTCCAAAATGGTCTCGTCGTACAGGCAATAGTCGTACTCAGAGGGTGTTTTGAATCAATCCCATGATGCATAGCAATGTGCCTATACCGTACTGTACTAAACACATGTCAGTACTTAGGGATAAAAAGTATTCCAAAAGTTTAAGAACCACAAGACATTCCATAATCATGCAAAAAATTCCCTAAGTACTAATGCTTTGTAGGTTAAAATGAGCATCAAAGTCAGAGTTTTTTATGTGTTAAGAATAGGATTTTTATGTGTTCACATGACCATATTGATGTGAAATTTCCCAAAACTGGTGCATTGTGGGATTGACTCAAAACACCCTCTGAGTCGTACTATTGCATCTAGGTAGACAATTTGGTTTCGAAATACAAGTACGAAAGAGTGTTTTGGTTACTGCAATGTGACAAATGACAAAAAAATAAATGGCTGGTATTCTGAAAGAGAGTCTAACTTTAGACCTGGGTTTAAACCAGGGTTAGTCCTACAAGAGTGGACCTTTTTGTTTCGTTTAACTTACATTTAACTTTCACAGTATTTAGAAAGGAAAAAAGGTCCACTCATGCAGGATAAACCGGGAGGACTAACCCTGGTTTAAACCCAGGTCTAAAGTTAGACTCCCTTTAAGAATACTTGCCTATTATGTGCATATTAAACACAAATAAATCCAAATACCAACACAAAATCCATAGTAACTCTTCCTCGACACCTCCTATAGTCGCCGTCACAATTCCTTTTCTTAAAGGTCCACGGCCCGATTGCTAATAGCCTCGTCCCCAGAAGCCCCAGATTTTACCGGAAGTGGTCAACATTTTGGTATCAGAAGAAAGCTACTATTTTTCTTATGTACCCTGTGAAATCTTAGAGCCAAAGGATGTTTGGTTTGGAAATTATGAGCGAAAATGTGCCCCATTTTGGTCGACCAATATTAAAGGCTGATTCAGAGATTTCTAAATATATTTTTTTGGTGTAGTAATTAAAAATAGTCATCCAAAACTAAAGATAGTTACCTGCAATGCTTAATTCCAAAGTTAGAGATGAATCGGATTTTTCGTTTTCATACAGTAAACATTTATGTACAGTATAACAGTGCCATAGGATACCGTGTATAACAAAATGTCCAGATCCGGAATTTTACGACGAAGTTATGATTTTCTATATGAAAGATTTCGAATTGAGCTTAGTTATTTCACATAGTGATTAGTATATGGCCAAGCATTATGCATATGCAAAAAACATGACTTAATTGAAAAATGAGTGCGCCCTCATCGGGAAATCTCTGAGTCAGCCTTTAATTTTACACGGTATTCTATGGGCTTACAAAATAACGTTTTTAGCTCTCGCATCAAAACGGATTGAAATATCGGCGCGAAACTTTACTTTTTGAGTGAAGGCCAATCAGTTAAGATGAAAACGTCATATCCTTAAATCAGGCCCCTCTACATATGCCGTGCATTGTCATGGTTCTCTCGGACAGGAAAACGGGCGTAGGTTTGACACAGAGAAAGGAATTATGACAGAGTATATAATTGCGTTTAATGGATCCTATGAACGAACTCCCACCCTTGATTTCAACGGATATAAACAAGACCTTGACAACTTAAGTGTTTGGAATTCGCGGCAATTTTATTATTTACTTATCTGAAACAAACAAATACAATTTTTATAAGAGTAATAAAGGCCTATATGTCAAAATTCTCATACAATTCCAGGTATATATTTCGGGTGAATACACATAAAGCAATCATAGGTGGCCAATTTTTGGGTTGTAATTGATAAAAATGACTTCCGACAATGAAAACTTCAATTACTTTTATATTTATCTGACAGTTTTGTGAAGTTTTAGTTTCATATCATAATCATCTACCTAGACTATAAGAGACGTAAGGTTTTGTCAATAGGCAATCAGCCAGCTTGGAAAATGGCGGCATATGTCAAATTTAGTAGTCGAAATGTCCTGTGTCTGCCAACTCAATTGCTGAGCAACTCCTCGCAAATGGTCGTTTCAAGGATATTGATAAGGATCAAACTCGTTCTGTTAAAAAAGAGATCACCAAACTTCGTCGAGCCCCTGACGTGGACGGATCACTTTCAACATCCTTCTCACTAGATGAGCTCACCTTTGCTATCACCCAACTAAAGAGTGGAAAAGCCCAGGGGCCTGATAATATACCAGCGGAGTTCCTGATATACTGCGGCCCACGATGTCTTGAATGGCCCCGGGAGTTCTACATACGTTGCCTTACCAACTAGTCATTACCCAAGATCTGGAGGAGGGCTATCATCATCGCACTCCCAAAACCAAATTAGCCTGTTGAAAAAAACATGAGCTACCATCCGATATCACTACTGTGTGTTTTCTTCAAACTCCTTGAGAGACTGATCCTGGCCCGGCTGGAGCCAGTCGTCGAATCCTATCTTCGCAGGATTTCGCCGTGGTCGGAGCAATGTCCATCAGAGTGTAAAACTCACAAATGATATTGAGGAGAGCTTTGAAAAGCGTCGTAAGGCAGGCGTCATCTCGATGGACCTTACTGCAGCATATGACACCGTGTGGCACCAGGGCTTGACACTCAAGCTTCTGAGGATCATCGCGGTTCGTCGCCTTGTACAATGCATATGTGACATGCTTTCAAACCATAACTCTGTTCTTAAGACCAGTGATGGGCGGAGCAGTCGCATGCGTCGTCTGAGATACGGAGTCCCACAAGGATCAGTATTGGCTCCCATGTTGTTCAACTTGTATATCAGTGACTTGCCTCAAACAACATCTAGACAAAATGGCTACGCTGATGATCTTGCCCTTTTTCACTCTGACAGAAGCTGGACTGAAGTAGAAAGTACACTTACTGCAGATATGACCCTACTTGCAGCATATCCCAAGACCTAGAGACTCAAGGTGAGTGAAGCCAAGACCACCGCTACTGCCTTTCATCTTAACACCAAAGAGGTTCATCGCTAGCTTCAAATTAACCTCAGTGGAGCGCCTCTGCCACACAATCCTACACCAGCTTATCTGGGAGTGGAGCTTGACCGGCAGCTTACTTACAGCTTACTTATCGGCAGCATCTCGAGTCAGTATGAGCAAAGGTATCTTCGAGGAATAACCTCCTGTGCCGCCTTGCTGGATCCTCATGGGGTGCTAGTCCATCCACTCTACGCACCACCACCCTGGCTCCGGTCTACACTACAGCGCTGCTGAATATGCCGCCCCAGCTCTCACACAAAAAGCTGGACACAGTACTCAACGAGACCATGAGAAGCATTACTGGTTGTCTTGGTCACACACATAAACTGGTGAAAAAGGCTCTGTTGGACAACAAGCATCTATTGCATAATACTGTCAAAGAATCACACCAGCTCGGCAGACAGAGACTGCACTCTCGTCAACCTTTCTGTCGACACGCTGCTAAACGCTGCTATATGACAGAACTTCTACCTGGTAGCGATCTTTCACGAAAGGAATGGGTCACCTTGAACAGGATTCGCACAGGAGTCGGTCGTTTCAACAGCAATATGCACCGATGGGGGCTGCGACCATCTCCAGGCTGCCAATGTGGCTCTCCATCACAGACTGCGGACCACATTCTCAATGAGTGCCCTACCTTTCGTCCACCGGTGGATATAGACTTCTCAAACCCCAAGCAATCAACAGTGCGCTGGCTCCACCAAATTCAAAACATTTAGCTACATGATCTGTGATGGCTGATTTATGTTGCTCTGTCACAGAAGCTTTGCGTGTAGATCTGGTGTAATAATGTCTGCACTCAAGTTTTTGTACTTCTTTTTGGTGTTCCGCCAACCTGACTCTAAAGGGTCGGCCGGTTTCGCATTAAAACATTAAAAGATAATATGAAATCAACATAATTTCCAGTCATGTGACAGATAATGTCACGTTAAACTGACAAAATCATTTTGTTCTTGTTTCATGTCGTTCGTTCCTCTTCAGCAACTCCTAAGATTTTGTCTTGCTGAAATGTCCTTCTGTTACCAAAAAAGTACTTATTTTTAATTTTTTGATAAAATAAAAGCTTTACAACCATGCAAAAATATCGATTTTGAAAAATCTTGAGGGCGCACTATTTTTCAAATGTGCCAGTGTCTCTTTAAGTGTGGTACTACAGTCTTAATCTACTTGATAGTTGGCAAGTACAAAGCATTTTTTTGGGTCAGAGAGTATTTCCAACAGCTTGGCTTCAGCCAGACAATTGGGCTACTTTTTACATATCTGTCGCGCCTTCGAAAGGGCTGCTGCATCTTGCCAAAATCGGGAAAGTTTTCTTACTCTCAAGGCGGGCACACTTTTCCCTCTTTCATTATAGATGAGGATTAATTGAAATACATGTATTTGCCATATACAGTTAGAGAAGCCAATTTTTAAAAAAAACCACTCGTCACACGCTTTGATAGTCCTTGGACATAAGATACTAACAAAGTCCCTTTGATTCTCACTATCACTTGTTTCTGGACGGAGGGATTCTTTTTTTGACTTTGTGGATGGCCAATTCTGGATAGCCACAGCTGATAAAACTAGACAAATCCTTGTCTTCTGCTTCTGTGACCATGGAGTCGCTTCTATCAAGAGAATTCTGACCAAACCAGTTTATGGTGAAATGATGGTGGGGAGAGAATGGAGATATTGATCGTAGAGCAGACAACAATACAATGAGATGAGAGTTGAGTAAGCAACACCACTCGAAATGAGAAGCAGATCAAACCAATAAAGGAGAACTGGCTCAACGCGGGGGATTATCCAGCGAGAATGGAAAACCACATTCGTCACGAACCTCAGCAATTGGTAAACACATGTTAAAACACTAAAATAATGTCATCAGTGCAGATGGAGGAAAGATTGGACTATTGAGCTCACCCTGAGACAAAACAATTAAAGATTATTTTGATTTGAAACACGCATTTCAAACATTACCTTTCTTTCATAACCAAGAGATGCAAGAAAATGAGTATTTTAAGCTTACACATCATTCTTGGTTTTAACTGCCCATATTGTCTTGTTTATTTGTTTGCGCATGCGTCAATGTCTTAAAACGGCACTGGCACATTTCACAAAATATGAAATAAATAAAAATAAAAATACCCCAAAATTCAGATAGGGATTGATCTGAGGATAAAAAGACATCAAAGTAATTTGGAGGCAAAACTTTAGTTTCATAACTTTAATCACAAATGTGGATATTAAATGATATTTTTGACTCGTACTTCCTGATAATTAAGAGTAATATAGGAGAAAACCATGCAATATCTCAAAAATCGGGAAGAAGCCGGGTAGGTCAGCGAATTTGAACCATCATGAATTATGTAGACCCTCTCTACACAAACCATCATGAAAATCGGCTAAAAAAATCACGTGTATCTAGACCTCTCGTATGAGAGACGGTGAAAAAATCACTAATTTCCATGAAAATATTGGTGTTTTGAAATACACCAATCTCAATTGATGTATTGAGAGTGGAGACGCTTAAAGGAAAACCAATAGAAAGTTTGTGAGAATCTTAATAATAGTCTAATTAAGCACGTGACTTTCACAAAACTTCTTTAGGTGTCTATTGATTAAAAAGATCTTATTTTTTATGATTTTCCTTGTTTTTTGGCAAAATGGGTTAAATTTAGGGAAACCACGGCTGACTTGGTCAGCAGTTTGAAATTTTTTGATGACGTGATAGAGAGAGAGATAAAATGGGCCCATCTATTATAAAATAAAATCATTGTGCTTTGACATCTATAATATAAAAACACCACTTGTATATGGGGTTTGTTTTTTAACTTAAGATTCATTCAGTGTTATAAGTGACATTGTGATATGTACACTGAGTAAATACTTAGAGTTATTGGAAGAAGAATATTTGATAAATTTGGGTCAATTATTAAAGAGACGTCAGAATTGTCTAAAGTTTAACTTGTGTCAGGAATTCAGTTTTTCTGGAAAATTTACAAGATTAGCAAAAATTGATCAATTTCCATAGAGATCTGAGTAAACCAATCTCCAAAGAGATCCATGTAAACATTTTTAAAAAAAAACATTAAAAAACATATCAGATACCCTTGCCGATGAGCAAGTATGCAAATGAAGATCATTAATATGCAAATAGTAATGACCACGGTGCATAAGTATCTTGTAAGCACCGTTTACCCATACCAAGTTTCATCAAATTTGACATTTGGATCTAGCAGAAGTGCACATTGTGTAATGAACCAATCAGAGCAAATATCCATCTAAACGCATTAATATGCAATACTAATGATGACAGGCACGGCTATGCATCCACACTATCTATATACCAAATGTCATTAGATGCAATATTGGGATCTCGGATTAGTTCACCTTTAGGAAACGAAGGGAATCAGAGCAAAAATGCAAATGAGCTTGCATTAATAGCATACAATAATGACACAGGGACAAGAGATTTACTTGCTTCCCAACTACCCACATACCATGCTTCCTCTTTTTCAAATATGGGATATGGTAGAAGTTCACCTTTTTGGTAATGAGCCAATCAGAGCAAATATGCCAAATAAGCTCATTAATATGCAAAATAATGATGACACAATGAATGGGTATACTTGCATGCACCGCTATCCACATACCAAGTTTCGTCAAATTTGGAGACTTGGATCTGGTAGAAGTGCACTTTGTTAGTAATGAGATATGGTCCTCCGGGCTCACAGTCCGGGACATAGGCGTAAATCCCGGGGGGATGGGGGGATATATCCCCCCAATATTTTGATGAGGGGGGATGGTCAATACGATCATCCCCCCCCACTGTTGATGCCCGTTCATAGCGTTTTGACCAAAATAACCTCATATTTTACCATTTTAGTTTAAAAATGGTAAATTTCCGCGGGCTTTGCGCGCATTTTGTTCTAATTACAATCACATTTAACGATTTTAGCTTCTAAATGGCAATTTTTTTAGCGCGCTTCGCACGCACATGTGCTAGTAATGGATCTTTTCGGCAAACCCCGTTTCATTAATAAATTTTCAACACCTCCATCCCCCCAATGTCAAAAAGAAATTTACGCCACTGGTCCGTGAACAATGGTGATCAATTGGGCACTCGATTATTCAAGTAACATAGTTTCACGCTTTATTCCGTTGTCGTCTATGTAGCCCGGACTATGATACCTGCCGGACTATGATTACTTTCACACCGGCCATGCCATCTTCTTCTGGACTGTTGTTCCCATGCACTGAACCTGGATTCATATGAACATTTGAAGACAATAACGCACTGGAGAAACATTAGACACAGGGAAACATGAACTGCATGTAGAGTAAGCTTATGACAGAATAAAGAAAGACTTGGGGAAAATGTTTCATCTGGTCTAACATTGTCATGCACGCACTTTCCTTAGCTGACCCTGCAAATAAAGTTGAAAGTGCTCCAGATAAACACTTTTGCTGAAAAAGCCCAAATGCGTGGCCTAGAAAAAATATAATTAAAATATCGCGGTCCTCGTACTGTTAGTGTTGCATGTCGTCGTAGTTTGTAAATGATAGGCCTCATATTATCTTTGACCTTGACACGTGACCTATGACCTCATAAACAAATGAGGGTTTGCATGTAATATCCATAAACAATGTTTGGTTCCAATAGAACTTCAATTAAAAAAAAAAAAAAAAAAGAAGATATGAGTCTTCCTCCTATAAATACATATCTTCACCGTACCATCAGGTTTCCTCATGATGCATGAGTGTAGCGAGAAAAGGCATGGCTCCATCTGGTTCTTCCTCGTAGGTAAACTTTATGCTGTTCGAAGGCTCAACATTATTGAGGTGCTCAGTTAGATTGTCAACCCCCCTCTGCGAACAGTCTCTAGAACATAATATCTTCTAAAAAACACGAGGACGGCTTGTGATGGCGATAGCTTTATGTTACAACCAATGGGGCTCAAGGGACTCCCTATGGCCATGCAGAAAATTTGTTCGTAGATAGTACCATATGCGACTCTCGAGAGGCTAAAATCCACTTAGCTCAATGATGTCATCGATAGAAAGCAATGTTCTTTTCTTAAGGTCGCGATCATGTTCTAATTTGTCGAGTAAGGTCTATGGGAGTGTTGGTGAATAAAGCCACTGTATTTCGTCTTCCTCAACTGTGATGTTTTTAAGTTGATCAGCGAGAGATTTGAAGTTCAACACATGGTGTTCACTTTGACCAACGATGGGAGTAAGAATATCAGCCCGGGACTTGTAACCTATTGAGCCGGTGAAATCCACAATTTGACGTAACGGAGTACCTTCTTTATGAATTTTTGGACTGCCGCACATGCGAGGGATGTTTTCGGTTGTCGGGTACAAGAATTTCTTCATTTCTGATCTTTCCTTCTTTCTTTAGCCTTTGCAAGACTGTAACTAATTCTCTCTTGTATTTGGTCGTAGGATCTTTATCCACCTTTTCATACGTTTTAGTGTCGCTAAGGAGGGTACTAGACTATGGGGCGTAGACTAAATAACAAGCTGCATAACAAATTCCGTAGTCCCTTCAAAGGGATAAGACAAAACCCGTGTAGAAGTAATAATTGTCCGGCGTACTCATAGTCCGGGAACAATGGTGAACAATAGGGCAATCGATTCAGTTGACTCTTCACGTAACATTAGTTTCACGCTTTATTCTGTTATCGTCTATGGAGCCCCGGACTATGGCTCCAGCCGGACTATATCTGCTTCACACCGGTGTAAAATTATTGATAAATTATTAACATGTCATGTTAATAATTTATCAATAATCGTCTGTTGCCCCAAATAAAACTTTTCTTAAAATTTTCCTAAAAATGAATAAAATGTCACATCAATTTCTTTCATAAAATCAGTGACCAATGGATGGGTGTCTGGAAACATAAGACCTAAGACCGGAGACCTAAGACCAAAGACATAAGACTAAAAAATAACTTAGTCGTAGAATGAAATTGATGTCTTATGTCTTCGGTCTTATGTTTCCAAAAGACCTAAGACATAAGACTAAAAAAATACTGAGTCGTAGAACAAAATCGATGTCTTATGTCTTCGGTCTTTGTTTTCCAGATCCGTGTGTGGGTGTCTGGAAAACAAAGACATAAGACTAAAAAATATTCTTAGAACAAAATTGAGCTCTTATGTCCTTCGGTCTTTTTTTTCCAGATCCGTGTGTGGGTGTCTGGAAAACAAAGACCTAAGAAATAAGACTAAAAAATAATTTTAGAACAAAATCGATGTCTTATGTCTACGGTCTTTGTTTTCCAGATCCGTGTGTGGGTGTATGCGAAAACAAGACCTAAGACATAAGACTCAAAAAATACTTAGTCGTAGAACAAAATCGATTGTCTTATGTCTTGTATTTGTTTTCAGATACGTGGGGGGTCTGGACAACAAAGACCTAAGACCTAAGACTCAAAAAATACGTAGGTCGAGTTTTAGAACAAAATGATGTGGTCTTATAGTCTTCGGTCTTTGTTTCCAAGATCCGTGTGTGGGTGCTGGAAAACAAAGACCTAAGACATAAGACTAAAAAAATTACTTAGTCGTAGAACAAAATCGATGTCTTATGTCTTCGGTCTTTGTTTTCCAGATCCGTGTGTGGGTGTCTGGAAAACAAAGACCTAAGACATAAGACTAAAAAATAATCTTAGAACAAAATCGATGTCTTATGTCTTCGGTCTTTGTTTTCCAGATCCGTGCGTGGGTGTCTGAAAACAAAACCTAAGACATAAGACTCAAATATGACAGATATAAAATGAGATCAATGTCAATCACTCAACCAATTAATCATTCATTCCATCTATCAATCTTCCACTATTTCATTACCTCAACACAAAAAGTATAAAGAAATTGATGTCTTAGGTCTTCGGTCTTATGTTTCCAGATCCGTGTGTGGGTGTTTGGAAAACAAAGACCTAAGACATAAGACTCACAAAATACTTAGTCGTAGAACAAAATCGATGTCTTATGTCTTCGGTCTTTGTTTTCCAGATCCGTGTGTGGGTGTCTGGAAAACAAAGACCAAAGACATAAGACTAAAAAATAATCTTAGAACAAAATCGATGTCTTATGTCTTCGGTCTTTGTTTTCCAGATCCGTGTGTGGGTGTATGGAAAACAAAGACCTAAGACATAAGACTAAAAATATACTTAGTCGTAGAACAAAATCGATGTCTTATGTCTTCGGTCTTTGTTTTCCAGATCCGTGTGTGGGTGTCTGGAAAACAAAGACCTAAGACATAAGACTCAAAAATACTTGGTCGTAGAACAAAATCGACGTCTATGTCTTCGGTCTTTGTTTTCTAGACTCCGTTGTTGTGGGTGTCTGGAAAACAAAGACCTACGACATAAGACTAAAAAAATACTTTGTCGTAGAACAAAATCGAGTCTTATGTCTTCGGTCTTTGTTTTCAAGATCCGTGTGTGGGTTGGCTCTGTCTGGAAAACAAAGACTTAACTCAAAAAATAGTCTTGAACAAAAACGATCTCTATGTCTTCGGTCTTATGTTTCCAGATCCTTGTGTGGGTGTCGGGAAAACAAAGACATAAGACTCACAAATTGGACAGATTTATAAAATGAGATCAATGCCAATCACTCAACCATTTAATCATTTCATTTATCAATCTTCCAATATTTCATACTTCAAGACTAAAAAAATAACTTAGTCGTAGAAATAAATTTATGTCTTATGGATTCGTCTTATGGTTCCAGATCCGTGTATTTTGTGGGTGTCTGGAAAACAAAGACCAAGACTAAGACTCACAAAATTACTTAGTCGTAGAACAAAAACGATGTCTGATGTCTTCGGTCTTTGTTTTCAGATCCGTGTGGGTGTCTGGAAACAAAAGGACCTAAGACATAAGACTAAAAAAATACTAGTAGTTAAACAAATTCGATTTGTCTTGGTCTTCGGTCATTGTTTTCCAGATCGTGTGGGGTTGTAGGAAAACAAAGCACTAAGATATAAGACTCAAATATGACAGCAGATTACAAAATGAGATCAATGGCAATCACACCCTCAAATAATTAATACATCATTCCATCTATCAATCTTCCACTATATTTCCTTACTCAAGACTAAAAAAAATATAGTCGTCGAAATAAATTGAGTTCTTATGTCTTCGGTCTTATGTTTCCGGATCCGTGTGGGGGGTCTGAGAAAAAAACAAAGACCTAAGACATAAGACCCAAATATGACAGATATAAAATTTGTGGGAAGATTGCTAGAGGCCTAAAGTTGATTTTCTTGCTGTTTTTCATTCAATAGGGAGCAGACAGTCAGAAAATGATGGGGGCAAATTTTCGGACTGATTTCCTCCTTCCTCAGGGGGGGGAAATGTTAATCCAGGGAAAAATTTAAATCGAGCAGATTGTGTTTGACTGTACATTAACATGTCTTCTTCTTATAAGGATTAGAAAATATATATTGCAGGTTCGGACCTTTAGTTAACAGCGCTATAGCCCATTTAAATGGGTCAAGGTATCTGGGGTTAAATGAACCCAATACTCAGATTTGGTTGAAACTGTGAAAGTTGTATGTATTGTCGACAGCGGATCCAAAAAGGTATTATTTTTACAAGGGTGACATTTGGTTGACTAATTACCTAGCAAAATGTCGCAAGGGTCTACATGGTCTGGGGGGGGGGGGGGGGGTCACCAGAACTTTCCCTGGATGTCGCAATGGTGATATCAAAAGATCAATTAAAATGCATTTTCTGTTTCAGTATGACACAAGGAATCATTTGACACCACTTTCAACAACATCGGAGCATTACCCCCAGGGTGACCTTGAACCATTTTTGGGCTATACCGCTTTAACTAAAGGTTGGAACCTAGGCAAATATATACTTTATGCAATCCTTATGACGAGACGAACGCGTTAGTGTACATTAAAACACAATTTGACTCGATTTTAATTTTTCCCTGTACTAATATTTGCCCCCTAAGGGGGCATCAGTAGGAAAATTTGCACCCCATCATTTTCTGACAGTTTAGGTCCTATTGAAACCCAAACAGCAACAAAATCAATTTTAGCATGAAAATCCTACGGGAATACACACCATCCGTGTGTGGGTGTCTGGAAAACAAAGACCTAAGACTCAAATATGACAGATATAAAATGAGATCAATGTCAATATAGAGCAAATATTGAATTAAGAAGAAAAGCTAAATCACGTTATTTATCATTTGATGATTTA
>JAMKCH010013226.1:0-25641 GCA_023653785.1 Ophioderma brevispina | reverse complement strand
AACCTTCGCAACGCGTTGTGAAGGCTTGCAACGCGTTGTGAAGGACGCACGCGTTGTGAAGGCTGCCAAACGCGTTGTGTGAGTTTCCACAACGCGTTGCTTAGATACTTGCAACGCGTTTGTGGGTCAATTTTTTTTTGAATAAGTCACAGAAAATTGTCATTCTAATTGTCCGACGCCTCAACGCGTTGATAATTTCCGCACGACGTTGCCGACCTGTCGAAACGCGTTAACAATACGTGATGTCCTTTATGGCTTGCCATAAACGTATTGCTGCAACGCGGTTGCGAGGAAAGTAGCAACGCGTTGCGATATTTCGGGCAACGCGTTGCGACATTTTTTCGGCAACGCAGTGCGGTGGTCGGCCAATCAAAATCAATGAATTCTGTGACGTATTCAAAACATATAAATCTCACAACGCGTTGCTACCTTCACAATTGTTGCAAAAACCTTCAACACAACGCGTTGTGGCAATACGTAATGACCCTTATTGCCTTCACAACGCGTTGTGAAGTTTACACTGTGTTGTGAAATCGCAAACTGGTTGTGAAAGGCTTTGCAACGCGTTGTGAAGGCCATTCGGGTCATAACGTATTGCCGGCAACGCGTTGTGGATCTATTTTTGAAATACGTCACAAAGCATGATTTTGATTGCCGCGCCGCAACGCGTTGCCGAATGTCCGCAAACGCGTTGCCTACTATTTCTCACGCTTTTGCGGCATACGTTATGACCTTATGGCTTGTGAACCTTCGCAACGCGTGGTAAAGCTCACAACGCGTTTGTCGCTGCAACGCGGTTGTTGAAAGGATTGCAACGAGTTGGAGTTTCCACAGCGTTGCTGAAGATACTTTGCTCAACGCGTTGTGGTCTATTTTTTTGAAATACGTCCACAGAAATTGATCATTTTAATTGGCCGACACCTAGCAACGCGTTGTTGAAATTTTCGGCAACGCGTTGCCTACTCTACTTCTCGCACACGGTTTGCGGCATTACGTTATGGCCTTTAATGGCCTTGCAGATACATTTCTGCACGCGTCTCGGTGTGTCGCGTGTCGCCAAAAGCCGTTGCAGCTTCACAACGCTTGCGAAAGGGCCATAAACGCGTTGCCGAAAATGTCGCAACGCCGTTGGTGACTTCCAAAACGCGATGCGGCAAATACTTATGGAACCCGTATGGTTTATGTTATTGGCCCTCGCAACGCTTTGTGAATCTCGCAACGCGTTTTGTGAAGGTTTGCAACGCGTTGTAAGTTTTCACAACGCGTTACAAGATACTTTGCAAGGCGTTGTGGGTCTCTTTTTTTTAAATACGTCACAGAATTCATCATTTTAATTGGCGCACCGCAACGCGTTGTGAAATTTTGGCAACGCGTTGCGGCACTACGTTATGGTCTTGATGGTTTGCGATACGACGCGCTCGCCTGGGTCCTATAGCCGTATAGCGAATACCGAATAGTCGAATACCGTACAACCGTATACTCTATGCGAACCCAGCCTTAGAGAATACCCTCCTTAGTATATACTCGGAAGTGGATCTGACCAATGGGTGAAGCCCATTCAAAACCAGTCGTCCGTGCGTGGCGGCGACACTTTGATATTTCACGTAAAATTTTGTTTGGTTCTATGTATACACACATAATGTCCAATTCGATAACAAACAATCCTCCAAATACAGTGTTGGATGTTGGGTGCTATTGGGTGGTGAAATTTTGTCTACCCAGGCCACACAACGAATGAAATTACACGTCAGTAGTCTTGATTTAATAAAACGCCTCAATGAATACCTCTTTTCACCGAAGCGCGCATTGCATTATGAGAAAAATAGTATCTAGCACAGATCCAGGTGGCACTATTATTACAACCTGACCACCGCTAACACATACATCAATGTGTATCACTACCGATTAGTGTATATGCAGCGGCACCCCAGAATGTGGAAGAAGCGGCGGCACCATTGCTTTCTATTGTTGGTCCTATATGTTTTCTTTGTGTCGGCAAAACATGCGAGACGATGAAATTTCTAAGATTAACGTACGTTTTGCCTCTTTATAGACCTCTTTGGATCTGACATCCCAGGAGAATGAGAAATCGTCGATTATGGTTGACCCAATTTAAAAGAAAATTCGTTGGGTTCACCATTTATGATCATAGATTTGGTCTCGGGTTTGGACTGCGTGCCATAGGCTCGGCAGATCTCATAGCGTTTACAAGGTGACGGCACCCCTCACAATACATAATTTGCTAAAATAAATTGTCTAAAATTATCAAAATCATTATCTACGCTGTTCTCACTTCTAGTATGGGCACATTTTCTTGAAAATGAATTAATGTCATCTCCTTTTTTTTTCTGAATATCAGTGACCAAGGGATGACACCACTTTCCCTTGACCTCCAGCAAAGAATGGTGCTATTGATAAGAAAATCCACCCGTTAATGACTAGGGTGAAAGACAACGTCCTTTAGTTCTCTGGTATACAAAGCCATTGTTATTATCCATGACGTTAAAAGCTTTTGAATGTTTTCACCACCGCCGCATTAGATTGAGCTACAGCCACATTCACGAAGAAAATAAACTGCAAACTTCTGCGGGAGTTTAATAACTTTGATCGTATATTTCATCATTATTCAAAAGGAAACGAAGTGAGCAAAAATCATGACAGAAATGTTGATGGCAACTATGTACCTACATCTTGGTGCAGACCGCACCCTAACTTAATCAGATTAATATAGACTCTTTTCTAGACATAATTCAATTAAAACTTAAAAGTTTGTTCGGCACCGGTTCACCTGCATTTAATATAGGTGCATGATTTTCGATTTCTGCTCGAACAAATACATTACATAGAAATTGTTCCTCGGCAAGTTTCTGGTTTTGGTCTGCACCAAGATGTTATTTCACAGTTTGCCAAACAATTTTTTTCTCATGAGCTTTGTCACCTTCTTTTCCCTTTCGGAAAAAGGATGAAAAAGGGTCAAAGAAAATGGAACACACATAGAACCTCTAACTTTATTTTTGCGTGAAATAGGACAGGTAATTTATGTTCCACGTCATGATAAATAGATTAATCAGTCTGGGTGATTGTGCAAAACTCATTCTTTTCAGTTGCTGGATAATAAACAATTGCTCTGCAGTTCTAATGAACTAGGAATCTGTTAAAGGTCCATGGCCCGATCGCTAATAGCCTCTCCCCAAGAAGCCCAATTTTACCGGAGGTAAACTTTTGGTACCGAATAAGCTGCTATTTTTCTAGCACCCTTTGAAAATCTTAGAACGCCAAAGATAATTGGTTTGGAAGTTATGAGCGAGAATGTAGGCCCCTTTGGTCGACAAATATATATTTTACACAGTTCTCTTATGGGGCTTTCAAAATCCACTGTTTTTAGGTCTCGCATCAAAACGGTTGAAATATCGGCGCGAACCTTTACAGCTGGAGTTAAAGTCCATGGCCCGATCGCTAATTAGCTCGTCCCCAAAGCCCAGATTTTACCGGAAGTGGTCAACATTTGGTATCAGAAGAAAGCTGCATTTTTCTAATTACCCTACATGGAAATCGTAGGGCCAAAGGATGTTTGGTTGGAAGTTAATGAGCAAAAATTCACCATGTGGTTGACCAATATTAATTACACAGTACTCTATGGGGCTTCGGAAATCACGTTTCTGCTCTCACATGAACGCATTGAAATATCGGCGCGAAACTGTTACATGGTGAGGGTTTTGGGTGAGGCCCAACATCACTGAGATGAAAAACTTCATATCCTTAAATCGGGCCCTCCCCCGTTAAGGACGTGAAAGGCCAATATATCAAGATGAGAAAACTTTCCATCTTAAAATCGGGCCATCCCCCTTTCCTTTAAGTGTTAAGTGTTTGTCTTCACATACCGAGCGGAATTACTTATCAATAGCCCCCATTTAGTTGCTAGAGTCAATTGAATCATGGTTGTTGTACATCCCGTAGTACTATATTCAGGGCATTAAATTGAGATGACATTTCATTCATTTTCTCGAGAATGTGCGATACTAGAAAGTGAGAAAACACGTAGAACTGACTTCTATAATTTTAGTAAAATTATTTCGGAAGATTAAGTATCTTCCCAGGGGTGCGCCAACTAGTCCTTATCGAGCATCTTTTTCTCTTGGCCTAATTAGGCATTGCCTACATTAAATTTATTATGATGAAAGAATAAAGAATAGATAAATACAACTGGATATGGGCTAATAAATACGGAATTCTTACAAAAAGATAAAATCATTGAAACTGACTTCTCCAAGTGTTGATAAGCTTAGTTTCTGCTGCATGTTTTAAAATCACGCCGCCATAATCATTCACTTTTGTATCTTTTAAGAGAACCCGTACTACACAGAAGAATTCAATGTTTAAAATGGATATGACGGTCATCAGCGTGATAAGAAGGCGACTCAAGAGAGAAACAGCGAGGACTTAAAACTACGGCTGTTTTTATGGAAACAATTCAAACCATATAGTTCCAATATTTTCCATTATCTTTTTGTATAATTATGAATGAGTAAAAGATGCAGAGCAATATTGTATATAAAATTTAGATAAGCAGCAACTGATAAAATTAAACATATTTAAAAAAATATATATCCATGTATAGGTTGTCCCAAAGGTAACGCAACCATTTAAGGTTGTAACACAGATTGAACATATAAGATATATTTTGTAGAGAAAATGCCTCACTTTTGTACGCACGACAAACATGAAAGGCAGAGCTTTGTCATAGCAAAGTACGTTGTATGTAAAAGACGAAGGATCATAAGTAAATGGTCATTACTTAGAAAGAATGGGTAATAATTGGTTTGTATTATATTTACTTCAAATACCATAATATTGACAGTAAATTTAATGTGGTGTATTTACATGTAAATACGTCTTTTGACATGAAAAACGATATGCGGTATGGTTAAAATTAGCAATTTAAACAATCTGCTGTCGCCGATAAAGAATAGACGCAGGTAAATTGCCTTGGAATATGATCTGTTTACATTGGTATCTCTAGTAATAACTAATTATTTTCTACCACATTATATTACTTAAATGTGCAGAATTCTGTAAATAGTTAAAGACACATCAGTGATGCCTAAAATCAGCAAATCGAACAAATCATCAAAATAAGATTTGTTGCATGTAAGTAACAAGTACAGGTATCTAAACATACCCTGCAATGGATAAGACCAGAAGCAACTAAATAAGGACGAATCTGAGATTTGAGTTCATTTACTGTCGAACGGACATACCACAACACGTAATTGAATGGAGAAATAGTTCTTAGAACACTGCCGTTTTTCCTTTTCTGTCAATTCTACAGCTGGAAAAGGTAACTTATGAGAATTCTACCGACTTATTCGTCACTTTGAAGCTATTCCATACAAATTTCAAATATTTTCAAATCACTGATAGGTCTTTAAGTGAATAATAGACGATGGTGGCCAAGTCTATTCCATATACAACTCACCGGCTTACAGCAGATGCAGACACACCACAAACCGATTTAGCGCTTTGATCTGGTCGTCGGGTGTTCCCATGACCAACATTCCGACCGCGTCCAGTGCTTATTCATATATAAAAAAAAAATCAAAGAACCTTAAAGTGGAGATGATTCTTCCGCTCTCAAGTATGCTTTATAGCATATCATAAAATCAGAATTATTTCGTTAAGATTTAGCGTTCAATGACGAGTCTAAATTTGGGATTCTTGGCCGCCCTCCCTAATTTAAGGTACAGGCTGGTTTAGATTGTGGTTTTGTAATCTCTTCCCTCTGAAGTAGGACCCATGCTGCCATGGCAACGGAGTTGTGTTCTAAATATAGCTCAGCGCAGGGCTGTTTACGAAGGTGATCGGGGATTTGTTTTGAAATAGTTTGATGTGAGCAGATTGTTTTGTCATGGGTGGTAAAGTCGTGGAGAAATACATGGAATAGCAATTGGGAATGCAGGAAGAGGTTCGAGTTAGCCGACACTGTCAGTGTCAGTGATTTGAAAAATATTTGAATTTGCAGGAATAGCATACAATTGAAGGGGATACGTCTGAAGAATGATCATAACGTACCTTTTCCAGCTGTAGAATTGAAGAAAAGAAGAAAAACGGCAGTTGTTCCACGATAAGATTCTCCATTCAGAAGACGTGTTTGTGTAAGTGTCCAGTTCGGACAGTACGCTTAAAATCTGTGATTCTGTCCTTATTAGGTTGTTCTGGTCTTATTATTTGCAGGGTATGTTAGAGTCAACTGTACTTGTTACGTACATGTAAAATCTCGATTCTGTGATGATTTTTTCGATTTGCTGATTTAGCAAATGATAGGGTATTTAATTGTTCGAGTTAAAAGATAAAGGTTCGTACACAAAGTATATGTTTCAAACAGGAATGAGTGTGTAACCACCAGGTAAAGCACATACCAAATGGAGGTCTTAAAGTGCGTGGATTAGCATGATAAATGAATATATTCAGAATTACAATATACTGACAATTTATGTTTAAATTTCTACTCCAGAAGTAAACAAAAAAATTAGTGAATTAACCCAGCGCCTTCCAACAGCCAGTGAGCCTGCTCCGAGTAAAATCGGCGATTTGGGCGCATCGAACGTGACGTCATTAGAGTTTAACTGGATGACAGCTGAACAGCTAGCTGAATTGCACGCTTGCCCACGCTGAATACACAGAGGTTCGCCGGCAAATGCAAGTCTTAATTTCCCCCTCTATTTTTATAATATGGTCAGCACAATTTATAGAAAAAGATTCAGATTTTTCTGACTTTGAAATGGCCTGTGAGAGCTGTGATTCAATGGATTCAACTGATGAGAGCGACGAAGGAGAATTTACGGTGTAAGTAGCAGGCGGTGATGAGCTTCCCTTGGCCGCGATAACATCCCTCCGGTCGGCGAACATATTATTTTTACGGGTAAAGCCACGTACATGTTGGAGCCATGCTACGGGAACGCTCAAAATATGGATGTTGATGATGCCCAAGCACCGGTATTAACTACGAAGAACGCTTAGGAAATGGCAAATTCAAAAATTTTACTAGTATATTAAATGAATATAGAGTACTGAAATGTTTAATTTTAGGAGCTTTTAGGGATTGGGATGCTTAGTTTATTTCACATGTGCACCAAGCAAAACAAATCACCATGGCGGGCTACAAAGTGTGAGAATCAACTCATGCATCACGATCGTATTCATGAACGGTATTTTATCTGGAATACAACACTAAATCAGTTCATTTTAATCCTATTTTCTTGGACTAAGATTCACGTTTTCTATGATTATAGAGTCATCTAGTGACATGGTTTATTATTTTGCTTGCACGAGATTCGGTCTGCATTGATACATAATGGGCCGTGTGTAATGCTCTGAATTACCAAGCAATCGGCCAAATATGGCGATTGCTTCGATATGGATAGGGAATAACGACTTCAAAAAGTTTCAAATACTCGATCGAAATGATACCAACTATTCTTCACGATTGTTTTCTGTTAGAATGTACGATTTCATTCAAAATTAAATGTTCACTCTAGACGATTGATCCTGCCATATTTTATCCTCAATATCGCCAACGTAAACTAAACGTTATAGAAATACAAAAACAACATTCGTGTACTTACAGTGTGAAACTAAATAGCGCGCGTCGTTATTTTCTGCCTTGCATGGAACATCTTTTACTTTACGCCAAATTGACCCTACTGATTTGAAAACTATACAGGAATTGTTAACTAATACGTTCAGCGAACGCAAGTGTCCAGAAGAAAAAATCGGGCTATTTATTGACTGCAGAATAAAGTGACGTATTTAACCCCACAAAAATTCAGTCACAATTACCCATCGATGCCCTCTTAAGTTTCTACGGTTCTAATCACTCATAAACATTGAAAAATAAATTAACATGATAATGTATCAGTTTCTGCAGGATGGAGGTGTTTGAATAAATCATACATATAAGGAACCAGACATTCAGTACAACCTTTTGCGGTTTTTAAAGTATTGTCGATTGTAGACTAAAATATGCCACTTCTTGAAAAAAAAGTGTTGAAAGAAACTTAACTTATCACTGCTTTCAACCTTTAAGCTACAACTTTATTTGACATAACATAGGTATACCCTTATCATTTTGTGGGAGTCCATTTGCTTAGCTTGGCACCGTGCATTCAAATTGGAATCCGTGATAGGGGTAAACAGCTGACTACTTGATTCAAAAATTGTAGCTCGGCTATACTTACCTGATTTGGAATTTATCTTTGCAGCAAATTTAAAGATAATGAAATAGGCTTGTGATGATACAACATAGTTAGATAAATGGTTAATTCAAAAGGCGGACACAATCAGGGTCAAGTTTGTTTTACTCAACCTGTATTTTGTGCTACTCATGAAAAAAAAAACCCAGTCTAAATCGGAGGTGATAAGTAGTAGGGTTCTAAATCAAGAATCCCCTCTGTTAGTTTGGGGAAGAAGGTTTGAAATGTTTTTCTATAGTTTGAGGGTGCAAATAAGAATTTTTTGGTCCAACCTCTGGAAACTTGTAAACTAAGGGTAAAATTAGTACAGGAGTAAATTGAAAATCTCACGTCAAATTGTTGTTTAAATGTACACCAATGTATTTGTCTCATAAGGATTTAAGAAGTGTATAGTTTGTCTAGGTTCCAACCTTTAGTTAAGCAGGTAGAACCCTATTAAGGTTCAAGTCATCTTGGAGGAAAAACACGTTACCCAGTGCCTCGATTTTGTTGAAACTGGTGTTCAAATTGTTCGTCTTGCCTTATTTTACAATGTTTGGCCTTTTGGTTTCGTAATTAGTGGCAAATGTAACAAGGGTCTACATGCGTCTATAGGGGGGCACCAAAAACTGACCTAAAATTGTATACAGAGCTGTCACCCAAAGAATTGAAATTAATTTTCTGCTTCAGTATGATCAGGGCAATAATTTGACACCGGTTTCAACAAAATCTGAGCATTGGATTTTTTTTTTTTTGCCCCAGAATGACATTGAACCTTCTCAGGGCTGTAGCCGTGTAACTAAAGGTTGGAACCTATACAAACCTATACTTTTTTTAATCCTTATAATGAGACAAATACATTGGTGTATATTTAAACACAATTTGGGTAGACGTTTCATATAGAAGTCCCATTGATGCAAATGAGCTATTACAATTGATTCCGTCATGCGCTGTATGACGTTGTGCAGTAGTGCTTGACGGAATGAATGGCAAAACCTCATTTGCATCAATGGGACTTATATATGAAACGTCTACCACAATTGGACTTGATTTCAAATTTACCCCTGTACTAATTTTACCCCCTTATTTTATAAAGTTCTCCACATTTCCCAGATGTTGGACCCAAAAATTCGGATTCAGCACCCTTCAAACTATAGAAAAACATTTTCAAACCTTCTTCCCCAAGCTTCTAGAATGGCATTCTGGTTTATAACCCTACTAAACACCAAAAATATTTTCAACTGCGACATAATATAACAATGGTCCTGCACTCCAAGATGAAAAGGAATCTGAAGTGTTTTTCTCCACCACATACCAGGCAGAGAGTTGAATATCTTTAGCTCCATTGTTTGCTGAAGTCTAGTGGATCCATTGGTCTCTAGTATTTGGGGAAATGAAATTAAGGTGACATTTTATTCATTTTCAAGAAAATGTGCAAGTTTTATTTGCAGGAACAGACGGTTATATGATTTTAATAACTTATGATGAATTTACACTCGGTCCCCCGATGGGTTAAACAAAACAACAGCACCGAGGGACATGCCCCATTCGGGGTGACTGTAATTGTAGACTACTTCTTGGCAGTGTCAGGATGTCTTGGTGGCAAAATACAGTCAATTGCATACACACCGCTACGATTTCAAATAAATTCCTTCTATTTTGATAATTTAGTGGTTTTACTTTTGAATCATGTGCTAGAACATGTAGGTATGTAACGTACATATAAATTAATCTTGCTACGTTACAGATGGTGTAATATACACTTTATTAAGTTTGTTCAATTAACCCATTGTTCACATATACGTTTAATATTAACAAACTTGTTGTAGGAAATATGGAAATTAAAGTTGGCGCACCTTGTAAATCATTTTGCTTACTTTCTTGGGTCAGTTATTTAAATAATGCCCACCCAGTAAATTATTCTTATGTACCACGCTAGCCAACAAGAGAGATTTGTTTGCATTTTCATCCATCCTAATCGTAAACACTATGCATATTCAGTATAAATAAATGCCATATTTGGTAAAAGGCTGGCCTTCTGCAAAGGACAATACCAAATTTGCTTAGGTACCAACTTAATATTTTTGCAGTTTTGCTTCACAAAAGTAAGCAAATTTGGGTCTCTCTTCATAGTTTTGCTGAGAATTCTGTGAGACTCGGTTGCAAAGTACCCCGGATTATAACATTAGGAGTTTGATTTCAAGTAAAATAACTAGCTGAAGTTGTTTTAGATAGTCCCAAGGATTACCCAGACATTTTTACTGTATGCCGACTTCGGCCCCACGTAGTCTCATCATAGTGATGCAGCTCTATGCTCTCACAAACTATATAAACTGCATGCAGCACCAAGGAGGTATCATAGTAAACTGAAGGCGCCTCCAAAATTTTCCTCGATTTCCTGAAGTGCTTGTTATCATCACATAAAATCCAAGCCCACTTCATTTCTTTTGTGTCATCTCTAGTCCGGCGACCTTCATCCAGGGCGTGTTTACACTACATCCTCTCAAGTGGCTGCAAGTCCATATGCAAATGAGTTTGCTCTCTCAATTGTGTTTGACCTCTGTCCTTGGTAGCTCTTGGTAGCACTATCACATTTCATTTTCGCCCGCTAGCACCAATTCTGTCGGTTGAATTAAGTACACACACTCAGTGCAGCTGGCGTGAAACTTACTATGGAGAGTCTATGGAGTGCTGGAAGTTTTCTTGTATTTATCAATTTATGATCTGATCTCAAGATATTTTTTGAGATACAGCTGCAGGATATCATTGTCGATGATATTATGTAAAAAGAAGTCATTTCATTCAGTAATTTTGCTGCAAAGAGTGATTTTGTGGACTGCATCATTCACTCCAAAGGTAATCTTTCACTTCAGGGAGTAACTTGGAAGAGCCGTAATTGACCAATCAGGTGGAAGAATTCCAAATTGTGACATCACACCAACCGACAGAATTAACAAGTATACAATAACCCAATGGCATTCAGTTACCAAAACTTACTCCCATCAAAGAAAAAAACATCAATAACAGTTGATGAGCCCCCGATTGACTCGCACTTCGTACATTTTCATCATAAACGCACATAACACGCCCGACTAGTAGTGAAAATAGTCATGCCGAAAAAACACATAAATTACCCAAACTGACTCACATCGCTAAAATTTCAAAATCCATTGATAACAGCAGATGGAACCCAGATTGACTTGCACATAGCACGCCCCAGCTTATGGACAAATTATTTTGATAGTGGTGTTTCTGCTTATTTAATAGAATATAGAGTCTATCTGATATATCTGATAGTTTGATATATGATAGACTCTATCTGGTAGTTTGATAATCATAGTTGAATAGAATGTTTGAGATGATATAGCTGCTATATCTGCTATTTTGATAGATGGTAGAATCTCTGCTATATTGATAACCATGGCCGGGTGTTGACCTGCATCAATGTTTTTTAGGACTCGGACGTTTACAGTATTAGTGGTATTAGCATGGGGCAGTGTGTTGATGGTTTGAGATTTTTTTTTTTGCTACAATTGGAATTTTAGGTCTTAAAAATGTAGATAATGGTACCAAAAATCCAAATCAAATTGGTACCATATTCTATCCCTTCCGTTTGGCGACTATTTGTAAATACACCATTTTTGGATTTCAAAATGGCCACCATTTCAACATATTTTGCTCTATATCTGGACTTCTGAGCAAAATAGAAGGCTCAAATTGGTGGCAATACCAATGTTTATGATGTCAAGGAACACAACTATCACATCCAGAATGTCGCAGATTGTTTCCTTCAGGACGTCATCTTGAATTTCAAAATGGCCACCATTTTTAACATATACTTTGCCAAATATCTGGACTTTTAAGCAACGTGGGGACAATACCCATGTTTATGATACATCCAAAATGTCGCAGATTGTTTCCTTCTGGAGGGCCATCTTTAATTTCAAAATGGCTGTCATTTTAAACGCATACTTCGCTCAATATCTGGACTTCTGAGCAACATAGAAGGCTCTATTTGGTGGCAATACCCATGTTTGTGATGTTAAGGAACATAGGTATATTACATCCAGAAAGTGGCGGATTGTTTCTTTCTGGCAGACATCTTTATTTTCAAAATGGCCACTATTTTGTACATATATTTTGCCCAATATCTAGCCTTCTGGGTAAAATGCTCCTTCCAAATCCGATATATATCCTATTGCATCAGAATCCTGCGGGGGTGGAGGCATAGCTCTGAGTGTTTCAATAAGTTTGCATATGGGTATGCTGTCATATGTTCCAGTGCAATTTAAAGCAGTATCAGTACAATTTAAAGCGATAGTCTTTTCATCAACATTAAAAACTACCAATCTGTGTCCTTGGTTTAAAGCCCTTTAAATGCCTTAGCTTGCTATTTCCAGACGTTACTGTATCATGAGAGCATATGCTTCCTGTCTGAATTGGTGCTTATGTTCATTTCAAATCTGATGTGCTAGAATATCTCTCCTGGACACTGTTTTTATGCAGCTATAAATGGAGGTAAAATGTCTTTTGACTTACTTTGTGCCAATATCTTAATATCTTATACAGGGTATGATAAGATCTGTGCCACAGTTCTCAATAGATCGCGACACCATTGGTTGGCTCAGGAACAACTCCAAAAACACGTAGCAAATGGGTAGAAACATTCATTCTCAAAAGTCATAATAGGGAACATGGTCGGCAGGTTAAGTAATATTTTAAAGTGTATCAGGGTTCACACTAGGTTTTGAAAAAAGTGCGTCTACTTGGACGCAAATTTGTTTCCCTGAGGTTGAAAAAGTGCGTCGACTTCAAATTATATGCGTGTCAAGGTTTGAGCACTATAGTAATACTTAATGACTGCAAACAATCCATACACATCCAATTCCAAAACCTAGACTGGGCATATTGCAAAGTAATTACCCTTATCAGGCGCGGATCCAGGGAGGGGGCGGAGGGGGAGCGCGCCCCCCGGAAATTCTGCATAATCTTGCAAAATCAGCCCACTTTGGACAAGTTTCAGCCTTCAGCCCCCCGGCAATTTTGACGTTTTTCAAATCCTGGATCCGCCCCTGCTTATGATGACCCTTAAACTCCAAAGGAACTGGAGTATCTTGAATACCCTTTGGGACAGTGAGAGAGGTTAGTGAACTAAATAAAATGTAAATACAGTCAATTTTAAACCTATATTTATTTTCACAGATTTGCTACATAATTATTTGAGTGAAAATGATACAATTATTGTGACCATGTGCCGGAGCAAACTCTGTGATTTTGTATAGTTTTAAGTGGCTATATTTTTACGTCCACACACAGACACAAACTTTTACTCTATCTAGACCAAGTGCGTCCACCGTTGGAAAAGTGCGTCATAGACGCAAAAACGCACACTAATGTGAACCCTGAAGTGTATTGTTATTTTACACTATAGCAGCTAAGGTGCATTTTGGCCCACAAATGTGGATTTGTGTGGCACTCGGGTAAATATACATGAAAACCACTACCTAGTATCAAATGCACTGTATTATCTTTCAGATACGCCTCTATCTTGTTTAGTTGTAATCCTCAGTTAAGGGAAAAAAATTTTTCAACTTGTGACAAGATACAGCATCATCTAGATCAGATAAGTAGTAATCTTCTATGATAAAGAGTACAGAAAACTGAAAATACAGAAGGAATAACACCATAAATTAAACTAGGTGTAGCAGACGACGTCAGTGCTGAGCCAGTGTTGGTCCCCAATATGGCCCTTGCCGAAAATGAAGAGTCACAAAATGTTGCTAAGTTGTATTTTAATGAAATTAATTAATCTAATGGTGGATAGTAACAAAACATTTGGGCGGTAAATATTTTGTCTATGCCATTTGTATAATTTTTGAGGATTTGGGGAAACTGTGAAAATTTAATTATAGTAACATTCAACTAGGTGTGGACGTTTGAAAACAAGCAAATCTTTCGATGCTCTGTAAACTCAAAAAAAATCAGCCTCATCATATGACTTTTTCATTTTTGTTAAGAGGTATGGTCCTAAAACTTCCCCAAAATCCAGTTTGACATAACCAGTCGCTTATAGCTGAGAAATCGACGTTTGGTGAGGGTCATTTTGTACCCAAGTCTCTGGGGAGTTATTTAGTGGTGTGATTACAGAATGATAGGATCTGGACATTTACAAATCCTGTTCATGGAGTTGCATAAATACAAAATATTTTTTTTCACTAACAAATAGTCGGCAAGAATTAATGATCGAAAAAAAAAAACAATTAATGTCACATGCACTGTTCACTACAGGGGTACTTCTTTGAGATACTCTTCTAGAAAACGGTGACACTTTTGAAAGGATAAGAAAAGTCAGTGTGTTCCCACTACTTGATACCTGAGAAAAAAAGATAGAAAACACCCTCTGTTAGTTTTACACGTAGTATCCTATTGTCCTAATAAGCACCATGGGTGCCACATTTTGCACAAACCTAAATGAATTTTAGGTAAAAAACAGAGTGAGTTTTATGGTGAAAATAGTGAACATTTTGTTGAAACACATAATTAACAAAAATAATTTAGAAGTCCTGGGTAAATATATCAAATCCACAGTGTCTGTATCGATGGATTGTCCCTACGTAACTAAGCTGCGTATTTTTTTATTTTATTAGAATTTAAATGAACAATCAACACGATTGTGTCATTGTGTCATCATGGTTACGTCAACATTGTATCAAGTAGAATGGCCATAGGTAATTCGCACAGAAAAGCACTTTCTTTTTACATTATGATAATATATAAACCCTTAAATGTGCTTGTTCGATGTCCTTTGGGAACCCCGCGATTTACCACCCTGAGTATAGAAAATTTTTATCTCAGATGAAATGCATATTTTTCTCATTGTCGTCCTGAAATTTTGGAAGCTTCAAATCCATCTTCGTTCTCAAGACACAGACAAAAAACTACCGGGTTTAATTGGTTAACCATCATTTACAAAAAAAAAACAGTAGTGAATAGGCGTTGCACCATGCATTATCGCGTCTAGCATCAACCAGCAATTTTTTTTCCCACGGTCCTTGATTGTCAGTGCGTACAAGTGTAAGGCTCTCATATCAAATAGAGAACACGAGAGAACAAAAAAACAGCATTTTTAATCTTAAATGAATTACCAAATCATTGTAATAGTTAGTACACAGTTACTTTTGCTAAGGAAATAGTTCAGCAAATCTAATAAGGTTTTATAGGAAACTTAAATGTTTTTTTTACATTATACTTATCTGATTACATGACTACCGCTGTCATATGTTATGAATATTACAAGGTTTACATTACATCATATTGAACATTGAGACGAGTTGTCCCTTTTAGTCGCCTCTACAAGCATGCAGGGAATACATCATACCAATTCTTAAACCCGAACCTGTAGGGATCCCCTTTAGTCGCCACAACTCGCACCCCAACGGCCCTTACTCCTCCTTCACTTCGTTTCGGGGTCGGGGCGCCGATTCAATGCCTCCTCCTCAATCCAACCCTCATACTACTCTCTCCTCCTCTACTTGCTTCTTCCATGTCTTCTTTTGATGTCCCCTCCTCCTAAAACCTCGGGGTTGTAAATCTCCCATGGATCCATTTCCCCTCTCCCACATCACAATGAATTGCTTTTACTCTCTTCCACCCATGCCACATGGGTCTACCTTACTCACTACCACCTCCCCCTCCCCCAACCCCGCTCACAGCACTTTTGTCTTGCCCAGGTTTACCTTAAGACCCTACTCTCAAAAGCCCATCTTCCATTTCCAAACTTCTTTTTCTCTTCTTCCTCAGCAGTCCCCCCCTTGCTCACACATTAAAACCAAGTCATGAGCATACACATCTCACTCATCAAAACTTTTGCATCTCTGCTGTGACCTCATTTCATCCAGCACAATTGCAAGAATAAGGGCTTGTCACCTCAAACTACTCCTCTACAATCAGACCAAAAAAAAAAACCAACCCAACTCTTGTCTTGCTCTTCCTACAAACTCAACACTGCTGTAAGCATTGCTTCTGGTATCCCTCTCTTCCTCATCCGCCCACGGTCCATCACTTTCCTCGTACTCTATCAAATGCCCTCTACAAACACCATTCGCTTCTTCCCTTTATAGCTCTGAATTCCCTCTTGCAACCTTCTCAAAATAAATACTGCATCTATCGTTCCCTTTCCTGGCAAAACCCAAATTGCATCTCATCTCTTCCACTATCTTCCCAGCCCAGTTCTTCGGGGAGAGAGATAGGGTTCCCATGCCACCCCATTGCATATATTTTTCTAACCTACATTTTTGTAATCCCAAGTTCTGTGCCATTGAATTTTGTTGATGTTCCCAAAATCAAATTTTGTCCCATGGGGTTTTCCTTTGCGGCCATCGTGGATTTTTGTAAAAAAATCGATAACTTTTGAACTAGACACCAGATAAAACAATGAATATTCATTTTTGGGGTAATTTGAGCATGAGAAAATCGATTGAAGGGTTATTTCCCATGATCAAATAGTCGATACATTACAACGCGAAAATTTTTTTAAAAAAATAACTATCTTCAAGTTTGACTAACGTAAAAGGAGCTCTTTCTGCTACAATATCATATGTATATTAAGGATTAGTGATATATTTACTATTTTCTTTTCTATGTGCAACATATCGTAGTATTGGTTAGAACTGTTGTTGATGAACTAACACACGTAGCATAGTTGTAGTTTAGCAGTGGATAAACCATGCCATAATGCTAGAGTAATAAAAGGTGGTGGAAAGCAGAGAAAGTACTTGCGGAAACGCCGTCCTGTACATTGTATTTTGCATAGATTAGTATTATATATTGAGTCATCTACATTTAATGCCGCTCAGTAAAGTCAGGGGGTCCGCTACTGACAAGCTGGCTCGCGCTACATAACGTGTGTGATAGACGATTCATTGAACCTCATTTTACACTATCCAGTGGTTGATGTCTGTAATCACATTCCGGAAGAGCCTTGCTGGTGAAGATTTAGAAAACAATTGGCTTTACATCAAGGCTGCTACCAAGACTTTACTAAAAACCAAGATCGATGGAAATGTAGTTCAGCAACTACTGAAACCTCAACCATAACAATCCCTCGCTAAACATTAACCACAATTATCAACTCTTATGCAGCGCTGTTCCATCCAGAATGTATCATTGTTGTGGAAAATCGGAAAGGAGTTACATGGAAAGATTTGAGAGATGCATCAGCTTATCCCGGTATTCAAGCGGACAAATACGAAATATTAAAGGTGCTAGTAGTTGGAAACAGAATGCGCCTTGAGCACTATAGAACTAGAGCTATATCATCTACATAGCATGTTGCAAGGTGAGGACCTGTTTGCAAGAGAGGCGAATTACCACCAGTCTTCTCGCACATCCTTGCAATGGTGATTGATATGGTTACAGAGAGTGCAAAAGAAAGTTTGCATGAGCGAGATGTTGTATGGAGAATGACTCGGTATGAGGACAATGGAGGGATGAGGGAGAAGTTTTGGGAAGTGGAAGAAGGGCATTTGAGAGGAAATGTATGAAGGTAAACCATGGGAAGACAAACGTGATGGTGAGCGGGGTAGAGAGTGAGGTGGTTAGTAAGGTAGACTTACGCGGCCTATGTTGGAAGAGGGATAAAGCAAATTCAGTGGTGTGGGAATGGATCCATGGGAAATACACAAATAAAGACCCTGACCCAGTTGGCAACGGATTTTGTGTGTGGGAAGATGCGATGAGAATGCTAGAGCCTAGAGGGATGTGGAAAAGGTTTGTGATGAGGTTGAAACGGTGAAGGAGTTCACGTACTCCGTACACAGCGTGAGATATGGGTGGTGAAGTTGAGGTAAACCCGGCCACCTCCGTTGCTTACGGGGACAAAACGAATTTACTACTACTACTCTACTTTAGGGGTGGGCAAGTATGAACTTTTTTACAAATCTTTTGTAGAACGAGCATATTCTATGGCCATTTTGGATCCTGAAAATGAATCAGGCAAGCCTTTTCACTCAAGATAAATTTTTAGGTTGGTTCCGTCGAGTTTAAGTTTTGTTACATGAAGTCTATGGGGGCTTTTTCTGCTACTTTTGAAAAACAAAAATATATGATCTTCATCCTGGGTTTTGACTAGAAACTTACCAATAGGTGCTTTATAGGTTTAGGCAAATAATTGTCAAAGAAAAAAATATCAAATTTATTCTGAATGGCAGAAAATATATTTTTTCCAAAATTCTTTTAAACTGAGGCAAGGCAATGCAATGCAAAGAACAACCAAGGACAAGACCACTATAGTAGATTCAACCCATCGTGTCACCTCTAGTACGTTTCCGAAGGTATGGGCATTGAATGAGGGGGATGTTGCATGTGAGTTGGAAATTAAAATCGGTGTTAAAATTCCAGCTAATTCTATTGAAACATGTAATCCGATAGCTGAGAGAAATCAATTCTATGCTTAATGAAAGCATTCAAGTCAGCGTAAACGCATTTGTAGCTACAAAAACATAGCTCTCAAACATTCTGTCTAATCGTATTTGCTTCAGTGGGGCTTCAGTGGTATTCAATGTAACAGGTGAGTTGAATGTTACTGACTTTGAGCGCCCGTGTTTTGGATACGAAGGAACACAAAAGTCTTGAAAATGATGGCAACATGAAAAGCCAATTATCTCAATTATATCACTTGAAAACAGGTGAATCGGGCCTCATGTTTTCTTTTTCTGGCCCCTATCCCAAGTAATCGACTCTGTCCAAAACTTTTCCTCTGGTGGCACGATGGGTTGAATTACTATAGTTTGTGAGTGAGTAAAATCTGAAGGAGTCGTATTGTTGTAGGTCAAGCCTTTGCAACCAGTTACAACATAAACTTGCTATACCTGTGAATGGTACAGTACTGGGGTGTTTTCATACCAGAATGTGCATGTGTGGTACTATTCTATTAACATGTAGTAGCCAGGCACTCATTGTGTGTAAAGAGGTGTATTCCTGTTTCTATAAATAATTTAAACCAGTAGGTGAAAGTTGTACTGTGCTAATGAGTGACTACACGCCAGTCTACAAGGTAAAGACATTTTTCTTTATTCTAACAATCGTGAAAATTGGTTATGTTTGGAAACCTATGTTGGTTACAAAGGGAGCAATATACCTAGCAAATGTGCATGTTTACATGGTTGTCATTAGTTTTGTATTTGGCAAATATTGGCAAATAACTAATTTAACCTCAAAATCCCATTGACTGCAGTACAAAACTTAAATCTATGGAACCAACCCAAAACTTTATCTTCAGTGAAAAAGCTTGCTAGATTCTTTTTCAGGAGCCAAAATGTCATAGAATCCACACGATTTAAAAAAAAAAGTTGCAACTTGCCCACCCCTACTACTATGTGGGAGGAGTTCATCTGATGACTTGATCTCATGGTCATTAACTGCAGGAGGCCAGGGACGTGATTTTTACTTAGTGATAGTCTTGATAAATTTGACGAAGAAACAAGGCCACATCTTCATACTTGTCTTTGTACCCCAGCTTAATATGCATAGGTTACCGCAAATGCGACAGAGATGCTGGCACTGCTAGGACGAAGTTACAGTGATACAGCCTTGTCACCTGGATGAATCTTGGCAATTAGCTACAGTTTGTATGTTCCCGTGGGATTTTTGTGCCAAAATTGATTTTATGAGCTTACTTTGTCAATTTTGGGGTTCGCTGATTTCAAAAATCTTAGTGCCATTTTTTTCAACCCCGCCTTCAGTTCGCCATTTGGATTTCAAAATGGCCGCCCATTTTTTTCAGTATTTTTTGTCATATATCTCGGCTTAGGAGCAACTTAGAGGAGTAAAACTGGTGGCAATACCCAGGTTTGTGAACAGGGAATCCATTGAAAGCATTGTCTTATGGTAACTGAGTTGGTTTGGCTGCCATCTTGAAATTTCAAAATGGCCGCCATTTTAAATTATGTTATGTCCTATATCTTGGCGTATGAGCAACGTGGAAGACTAACACGGTTGGAATACCCATGTTTGTGATACTCGGGATTCCATTAACAGCACTGGCTTACTTGTATCTATGTAGCTTTTGCCGCCATCTTGGATTTCAAAATGGCCGCATATCTAATACACTTGTTTTTAAAATCTCAGCATACCAGTAATAAGCAGTCTTCCCCCAAAAAAAATGTAGCATTGCAGTACTATGAGATAATTCCAAATCGCTGCATGCCGATAATTATTTCAAATCAAGCCACCATGGAAGATTTCAAAATGCCGCGACTAGCAATTTTTAAGTTTGATAATAATGTAATGTCACATGAAATGTAAACAATATCAGTCTAGAAATGACGATTCTACTATTTTTAAACACTTGTACCTTGAATAGCTTGACTTATCTTGGATGTTCTTTTCGTACATGAAGATTATTTCACCAAACTGCGTTATTTCGGAAACTTTATTTGAGGTGTAGGCATTAATCAATAATATTTTCGTGAAGCAAGAAGTTAAGGTCCATGGCCCGATCGTAATACCCTCGTCCCCAGAAGCCCCCCAGATTTACCGGAAGTGTGTCAACATTTTGGTGATCAGAAGAAAGCTACTATTTTTTCATTACCTGTGAAATCTTAGAGGCAAAGGATGTTTGGGGTGGAAGTTTTATGAGCGAAAATATGCGACATTTTGGTCGACCAATATTAATTTACACAGTACTCTATGGGCTGATAAAATCACGTTTTTAGCTATCGCATCAAAAGGATTGAAAAATATCGGCACGAAAACTTTACAGATGGGAATTTGGAGTGAAGGCAAGGTCTATCAAGATGAAAAACTTCATATCCTCAAATCGAGCCATCCCCCCTTTAATACTTCATGTATTCACCTTTTAGAGACACAAAAAATTTTATCATCAAACTTGACTAAATGGCGAAGATTTGGTGGGGTTTTTTTTTGCATTCCATACAAGAAAAAAAAACATAAGGTTATTGAAATTCCATTAGAGCTTACAGAATACATGAGTTACCCAGTACCTGGTCAGGATAAAACTTACGTCTTCAGGGCATGTGTAAGAGTATAGATCTGAGAACTTGGACCATATACAAGCTTGAGGAGAGGATCAATGGGTGTATATACAACTTCTTAGAATAGTACTTAACATCAGCTGGCGAGATCATATTTCCAACAATTGGGTATATGGAGATATACCACTCGTATCAGAAACCATATTAAAAAGAGACGGAAGAAAAACTTAGCCGTGGCAGGACACTTAGTTATCCTGATGTTGGATTGTACGCAAGTGAAATCCAGCAAACTCATGAAGGATAAAGCGACTGGTACAAATTTGTCTCAGATGCTTTTGACGTTCCGTGCTACGGACGACAGATGCTGATGATGAGTCAGGATAGCCTGCTTGACGTGTTACGTTGTAATCAATTGTGTTACCAAAGGCATTGCATTACAGAGCGCTTCTTGGCAAATGTTACTGCATTTGACTGTACTTGACATACACCATGCACCAAAAAGTTTTCAAGACATTTAACATGCTGTTTAGGTCGAAAATATCCCACCAAAATTCTGGGATACACCTTGCGCACCAGCTGAAAGCTAGGCTTTACCACCTATCTCTCGACCTATGACAGCAAATTGTTCCTCCCAAATCAGTGCAGACCTAGTAGACATATTTTTTTCGCTTCCAACTGCTGCACACCTTGCACGTATGTCAACTGTACGTGCGCTTCGCTTTTCCTTTTCCGGGGATAAAGTGAAGCTCGCATGGAGGGCTGTTGTTTGAACACAAATCCATGAGGTAAATGAAGAAATCCGGTCTGGCGAATATATACATTTATATCTCTGATGTTTCCGTCAGTCTTGGACGCATAAAATACATGCATTGGGCATTCAAGGTGTCTGCCTCGAGCAACAAGAATTTAGTATTTTGCCACAGGCTGCAAATTCGGCAACGTCGTTAACGGAATAAACGCATGTTAAAGGTGCGAATTTTAAGTGGTGGCAGGATACTAAATTCATCCCTCTGCCTCCTCGAGTGACTCATTTGAGTGCACACCAAATATGGAGCATACACACCTGGTTGTTGGATATACGGTGAGGATACCAACTACAGCTCTTGCTGCTATCTTCTATTCATGGAGTAGAGATTTCCACACGTAATCTTCAGTGGGACTTTGTTTCAATATGAGGCAGCAGGGTTTTCAGTGGTACTAATTTGCAATTAGTCGAAACTCTGATGTCAAACTGGACCGGCTTCAATGCCAGCAGACCCTTTTGCCATGGTCTGAGCTTTTCAGTGCGTTTCAATATATATCTGTCGAAGATTTCACACCTTCATCATACCCGGATCAATCTTACGGATACTTCGAACAAAGGTGTTGGCAAAATAAGAGCAGTGTACCATTGTGGAACCTTTATTGATAACCGAACTGCCCATGGAGTCTATATGCACAATTGTATTGGAATCTCAACCTGCTTGATGTATCAGCCGATGTTAGTTACTTGAGAGCCACTATGTGGTGTCCCTGTTAGACTCATCAATGACAGGACAAAAGTACTCTGTCATTTGGGATTAGAAGGCGGCATCGGAGGAGAAGAGTGATCTCTGGATAACAGAAAAACTCTGATTAAGCTGTTCCAATGTTTGGTCCAAGAAACAGATTTGTGAATGGAATGCTGACTTAATCACCATGAAATAACAAGAGTTTAAGAGCGTCCCATTTGCAAAGTTTTCTTGGTCAGTGCACTTAAACATCCTTTATTTGGGCAAGACAAATTGGTACATGTCAAGCATATTGTAGAGATCAGGAGCAAAGTAGTATTGACTTGCTTCCCAAGGGCACCGGACCAAGCTCCACTCTCCGTCTACTTGCTGAATCAAGAGAGACTCTCTACCTGCTTCATTATCAGAAAAATCTTTTGCCATCTGACGAAGGTCTGACCAAGTGCAGCTCGGATCTGGTCTTGAAGATACTGTACACTCTTCAACGACACCCACCATATTTTCTTGTATAATTATGAAGCCTGATTGTGCGTTGTGACATTTCAGGATTATGGTATACAAAGTGTTATAGATGCAAAAGTTGCTTCAAAGAGGAGGTCATAGCAGACCATGATATTGGTTACATGGTACTCTACACACGCTTAAAACGCTTTCCCATAAAGATTTGATGGAGTTGATGGTGATTGGTGAATAAAGACCAGCTTCATTGCTTATGGATTCAAGATACTTTGCTGATAGCATGAAGTGGAAGCAATACAACTTACCAAAGCATGAACCTCACCAACTCTCAAAGCCAGTTGGTATGTCCTGTGAAGATTGCAGTTTCATTGCTCTTTTGCAAGTCAAGATACGTGTTATGACAGTTTTGTTTGAGGACCTACAACAAAAGTGGATATCCTTGAGCAAGGCAAAGCACTGTAGGCATATAGAGGGCAGCTATCTCAGTTGGAGTTCTCCTTAACAAATCTGCGTTTCCATGATGGTCACTTATATAGTTCCGGAGAAAATTTAATCTCGAACAATCTCTGGTGTCCCAATTGCTCCACCCCTACTCTTCGTGTACTTATTTACTCATAAATTTAATTGTGAAGTCTGATTAAGCCAAGGTAAATAAAGTGGCTTAAAATAAGTACTTTCTTGGAAGTATTCAATCACAGTTAAGCATCTAATTGTTACAAACATATCAGATTAACTAAATATGAAACAGCTCCATCCTAGAGAAGGCCCCATGCAGTTTACGCAATGCCATACTGCCATGTCTTTAATTCCCCCCATAAAATTACCAAAGCGCGTCGGCGCAGGTTGAAGTCGACTGAGTCTTTTAGAATGGCGTCTTAATTAGGCTTATCGGATTATAAAATCGGCGGATAACGGATTATAAGATCGGCCGTTTACCGTTTGGACTACATTATAATTGAAAATGGTGGCCATTTTGGAATTCAAACTGGCGACTAACCAAATTAATACAAATAAGGAAGGCTTTATATTTGAATCCCTGGTATCACAACAATGGGTATTGCCACCACTTTCACTTTTCTACTTACTCACAAGCAAGATATGGGACACATTGTTACCACTCATGTAATTGAAAAAGGGGCGGACATTTTGAAATTCAAGATGGCGGCCACTAAATATATGACAAGGAAGCCAGGCAATGCTTTTAATGGGAAGACTCTGGTATCACAAACTTAGGTATTGCCACCATTTTTAACTATTATAAAGTTCTCATAGCTGAGATACAGGACATAAACATAGTTGAAAATGGCGGCCAATTTTGAAATTCAAGAAATGGCGGCAAACCAAATCAGTTACAAGTAAGGCATGGCTTTCAATGGAATCCCTGGTGTTACAAACATAGGTTATTGCCACCATTTTACCCCTAAGTTGCTCATATCCTTAGATATTAGACAAACTATAATGAAAAAATTGGCGGCCATTTTGAAATTCAAGTGGCGAACTGAAGGCGTGGTTGAAAAAAATGGCACCCTAACTTTGTTTTGAAATCACACCCCCAAAAGTGACCAATTTAGCCATAAAATCATTTTGGTCACTAAAACTCCACGGGATCTAAATATATCCTGACATAATCAAACTATACTCAAAGGCCATCAAGTCATGAATATCGTGGCTCTCAATTCGGGCCTTCAGCTTCTCACTTCTGTACTCTAGATTGGGGAAGCCCATTTCTCTGCAACTCTTGTATGTACAAAAGATACAGCGATGTCAGTAGCACAACGATTCTGCCCAATAACTTGTCTTGAATGAAAATTATAAACAAGCCGTGAATGCTTTCAGATGCCCAAGCGCTCTACGACGTCATCCATCTGTCTCAATGCATGGTTCGTAGGGTTGGTGTATCACATGTAAGTGCCGTACTTTAGGTTAAAGGATGTGCAAGATACAATGGTGTATTCTTCACCTCTCTTGCAAACAGCTCCTCGCCTGGCCATCGTATGATATAGCTCCATTCTAGTGCTCAAGGGCTCGATTCTTTCATGCTCCTTCTTTTTGAATACGGGAAGGTGATGCTTCTCTCAGTCTTTCCATGTACTTTCCTTTCCAATTTTCCACAAAAAGATCATTCTGGGAAGGAAATGGGCTGCATGGTGATCGATAATTGTGGTTTTCTGTACGAGAGGATTTGTGCTGTTGAGGCTTCTTGGTTGCTGCACTACAATTTTCAACGTCTTTGTTTTAAGTAAAGTTTTGGTAGCAGCCTTAATTGGTGATAGCCAAACTTATTCCCCTAAATTTCACCAGCATGCGCTCCGTATGTGATTACAAGACAGCATCCATAAGAGTCCCAGGGGAACTTGAGTTTACTTAATGGTCGGCTGTCACAAATGCAATTAGCTGAGCCGCTTTCAGTGGTGAAACCCCCTGGCCAGCGTGAAAAAATAGATGCCTCAAACCACATATTAAAATACAATT